>SNVD02007364.1:0-276182 GCA_013180625.2 Boswellia sacra | reverse complement strand
CATAATTGACATGCAATTCGGTGGACTGACACAGAGAAGAAAAATCAACTCACATGAGCACCGAATGGTGTTTTGGCCATATCTTAAGATAGAGATATCCAAATACTTTGATTCTTAATGTTTTGGAAAGCTTATTCAAATATTCAGATCTTTCATGTTTTGAAGAAATTCAAATTTCAAACGGAAGGCTGACAGAATTATCATTCAATTTGATGGACTGACACAAGAAAGAAAAATTAAGTCACATGAGCACCGAATGGTGTTTTAGCCATATATTGAGCTACAGATATCCAAATGACTTGATTCTTGATGAGTTGGAAATCTTATTCAAATGTGAAAATCTTTTATGTTTTTCAGATTTTCAAATTTCAAACGGAACATTGACAAAAATGGAAGACAAAGGGTTTTTAATTGGTGGGCAGAAAATTGGAGTTGGTGTCTTCACTTGACTAAGTTCATCCCATTTGCCTATAAAAGGAGCTCTTCTCCCATGCATTCAAGAAGAGCAAGGGAAGCATCTATCAAGCAAAAAACAAGAGAAATATCAAATCTAGAGAGCTTTTATATTCTTTATCTACTCTTTGAAGAGAGTTGTACTTTTGTTGTAAAAATTAACCTTGTTCTTGTATTGTGGTGAGAGTGAAGATCTACGTTGTAAAGGATAAAAAGTTATCTTGAGAGAACTCTTCCTTGTGAGGTTGTTCATCCAAGAAGAACTCTTGGTGTGTGTTATCAAGAGTTGAAGGAAGTTGCCTTGGTGAGGTTGTTCATCAAGAAGAACTCTTGGTGTGGTGTTATCAAGGGTTGAAGAAAGTTTCCTTGGTGAGGTTGTTCATCAAGAAGAACTCTTGGTGTGGTGTTATCAAGGGTTGAAAGAAAGTTGCCTTGGTGAGGTTGTTCATCAAGAAGAACTCTTGGTGTGGTGTTATCAGGGGTTGAAGGAAGTTGCCTTGGTGAGGTTGTTCATCCAGAAGAACTCTTGGTGTGGTGTTATCAAGGGTTGAAGGAAAAAGTCTTGGTGAGGTTGTTCATCAAGCAAGTTGTAAAGATTTCTACAACTTAGTGGAAAGCTTAGCTCGTGGAGCTAGGAGCCCGTGGACGTAGGCAAGGTTTGCCGAACCACGTAAATTGAGTTTGCACTCTCTCTATCCCTATCCTCTTTATATTTACTTGCACTTGTGATTGTTCTTTATTGCCATTCTCGTGATTGCATTCTATTTTCATCTTCTTCACCTTTGTTCTTAAAGAAAGATTTAAATAATTTTGATCTTTCAAGAAAAGTTTTCTAAATCCGTTTTTATAAATAAAAACCCAATTCACCCCCCCTCTTGGGTTGCCATACCTGGGTCAACACACATGATTAGAATCATGCTACAAAAACTTAAATTGCTTTGAAACATACTAGGAAATAGCATAGAATAGGCAAGAATTGCCATGATTTGCTTTGATTGCTTGAGCTAGGCTTGAATAGCCATAATTTGCCATGATTGCTTGAATTAGGTCAGATTATGCCATGATAACCATGATTAGACTAGAAATGTCATGCTAGACTAGAATTACCATATTTAGAATTGTTTTAAATCAATTGAATTATGCTAAAATAGCAATAGCTAAAATGCCATGATAAGTATTTTCAAATCTAGGTAGAAGTGTCATGATTCTAGATTATGGCTTTGTATTGAATTTTAATTGATTGATATGAATGAATATATGAATATAACATGTTTAGAAACATGATTTGAATGATGTCATCAAGTGATGATGGACTCACATTGATGGTAGGGGACCATTGCTTATAATAATCGAATGTATGAATATGTATGAAGAGGCTTGATAAATATTGAATAGACTCACATATGATAGCTAAGAATTATTTATTTATCAAATCTTGAATTGATTGTTTATATTTAATATTTCAATATATGATTTATATGAATGAATGGATATTTAAAGTGTTCTAGAAGTAGAATCTACTTCATTTGTTTAAGAGCAATGTAATCCTCTCCCTTATCCCACAAGTTTGAAAAGAAATGTACTTCTATTCTCCTTCCTTTTCTTTGTATGAATATACAATTCCTATTGAATGAAATCACCTTACATGTCTTAAAGAAGATAAAATTGGAATATGTACATAAAACAAACCACTTGTTAACCCAGGTATGGCAACCCAAGAGGGGGGATGAATTGGGTTTTCATTTATAAAAATGGATTTATAAAACTTTTCTTCAAAGATCAAAATTATTTTACTCTTTCTTTGAAAATAAAGGTGAAGAAGATGAAAATAGAAGTTATCTGAGATGCAATCAAGAAAATAACAATAATGAACAATCACAAATGCAAGTAAATATAAAGAGGATAGCGATAGAGAGAGTGCAATCCCAATTTATGTGGTTTGGCAAACCTTGCCTACGTCCACGGGCTCCTAGCTCCTCCACAAGCTACGCTTTCCACTGAGTTGTAGAATTCTTTACAACTTGTTTGATGAACAACCTCACCCTTTATAACATCACACCAAGAGTTCTCTCAATTGTTTAACTCTTGATAACATCACACCAAGAGTTCTCTCAAGGATAACTATTATCCTTTACAAGAATGATCTCACTCTCACTATAATACAAGAACAAAGAAAATTATTTACAATAAAAGTACAACTGTTTTCAAATAGTAGATAAAGAATATAAAAGCTCTCTAAACTTGATATTTCTCTTATTTTTTTTCTTGATGGATTCTACTTTAATGCATGGGAGAAGAGCTCCTTTTATAGACAAATGAGATGAACTTAATCAAGTGAAGGCACCAACTCCAAATTTTCTGCCCACCATAAAAACCGTAATTTGATCAGCCATTTTGTCGATGTTTCATTTGCAATTTGAAAATATGCAAAACATAAAAGATCTGAAAATTTGAATGAACTTTTTAACGCATTAAGAATCAAGTCATTTGGATATCCCTATCTCAAGATATGAAAAAAAGACCATTCGGTGCTCATGTCAGTTGATTTTTCTTCTTTGTGTCTGTCCACCAAATTGAATGATGATTATGTTGGCCTTCCATTTGAAATTTGAATTTCTTCAAAACGTAAAAGATCTAGATATTTGAATAAGATTTCCAAAACTTAAGAATCAAGTCATTTGGATATCTCCATCTCAAGATATGAAAAAAAGACCATTCGGTGCTCATGTCAGTTGATTTTTCTTCCTTGTGTTAGTCCACCAAATTGAATGATGATTATGTTGGCCTTCCATTTGAAATTTGAATTTCTTCAAAACATAAAAGATCTGGATATTTGAATAAGATTTTCAAAACTTAAGAATCAAATCATTTGGATATCTCCATCTCAAGATATGGACAAAAGACCATTCGGTGTTCATGTCAGTTGATTTTTCTTTCTTGTGTTAGTCCACCAACTTGAATGATGATTTTGTTCGCCTTCCATTTGAAATTTGAATTTCTTCAAAACATAAAAGATCTTTATATTTGAATAAGCTTTCCAAAACATTAAGAATCAAATCATTTGGATATCTCCATCTCAAGATATGGACAAAAGACCGTTCAATGCTCATGTTAGTTGATTTTTCTTCCTTGTGTCAGTCCACCGACTTGAATGATGATTATGTCTGCCTGCCATTCGAAACTTGAATTTCTTCAAAAAAAATATCATTAAATCAACTTACCAACACCTAAAGAATCAAGTCATTTGGATATATCTAGCTCAACATATGTCCAAAATAGCATTTAGTACTCATGTCAGTTGATTCTGTTTGTCCTTTAACTTGCAAGAAAATTTGGACAACCTTTCACTTAAAATTTGAATTTCTTTAAAACATATAAAATGTTATTAATTGAGTCAACTATCTAAAGGCTTAAGAATCATATCATTTGGACATTAATAGAGAAATATATGACCAATTGATTGAACATTGCTCATGTGTCACATTCGTTAAGTCAAACCTTGTTCTTAAACTTTGGTGCCTTTAACATGTAGTCTTCTCCTTAGCTTCAACACTTCATTTTAATAAGCCTCTTCTTGATTTTACAAGTATTTCATTGATCTTATTCTTGCACATAAATATATTAATAATACCTCAATGAATCAATGTATATTGTTATTATCAAAATTATCATGTAGCCTTAGGCCTAACACCACTTAGGTGGACTGTATAACAATATAAGCTATTTTTATTTGCTATACCCTAATGGAGGTCATATTTTGATCCAGGCAAGGCAAATGTACCTAACTTCTCAAACCCATCTCTAAAGAGATGTAGAAAGTTTAGGTCCTGAAAGGAGGGATCAGATTGTCCACATTCATTCCCAATTGAATAATTGGGTGACGACTCTATTGTCAAAACGTGCCCATGGTTCATTTGTTTTCCCTGAAGTCTTGAAAGAGACTTTGAAATAGTGTCGTGGTCACAAATGCCCTATTCACAGATTTATTTTTTTGTACAAGGATTGCTTTGATTGGGAACCTATAGAGATTGATATTTTTGCTTAGATGGAAGCCAATTGCATACTAAGATGATTTATTAATTTCTTCTTTCCACTTTTATCGGCCTAGAGAAATAATTCTTAAACCTAGATCGATAATTTTGTTCTGTTCTCTTATGCCTTTTTAAATTCTCAGTGGAGAGTTTGCATGTCTAGAAGTTTCTTTCTTAATTGAAATTGGTTATGACCTTAACTACCTGGTCCTTGCATGTCTATTTTGGAATTATTTATTTGGGGATTGGGCAACCTAATTAGTGAGATTGATGCAATGGGTCAATTATCTTAAATTGGGGAAAAAACTAAATTGTGATGTGCCAATAGGGATTGTTTTGTTTATTCAATGGTGGAGATTTTGATTCAATTTAAGAGAACTCACGACACGAAGTGATAAGTCCAAAAAGGAGGATTTTGTTTGAGTTGTGGATTTGTGGGTGCTTCCAAAGATCTCTTTTTAACAAAGAATTGGTTAATGCTGACTAGAACTTGTTTGCTTACTTCCTGTAATTTTAGCAAGGCATCTCTCCAATGTCAGTTATGAAAATGTGAGGAATTGTAATTTGCCTCTATTGGAAAACGCTATTAGGCTTTAGAGTTTTCATGCATTTTTATTAACTACTTAATATTTATTATATTTTGATGCTTAAAAAATTTATGAATTATATTTTGATTGATTTGAGCAATTTTTGTCTATAACTTAGCCACAATGAGCAACAATTTCTGGTAGAATTAATCTATCAATTATTTAAATTTTATTTATGAATAAGTTTACATATTTCTAGTAGCTTATCGAAGGAAGTTAGTTTTTTTCCTTATTTAAGTAAGATAATTTTATTGGTTAGGTCTAAGTAATAAACTAATATATGTGTGTGTGCATATATATATATATATATATATATATATATATATATATATATATATATATATATATATATATTATGTATTTTTTTAATTTCACCTATGATATCGTTACAATTTCAATAAGTGGTAAATTTAAAATTGTTAATTTATTTATGCATTTATTAAGCTGATAATTAGTGTAAATTGATTATGTTAGTTTGAGTAGTTATGGATAATTAACATAAACGTAATTGAAATAGTTAAGAAAGATAGAATAGAGAGTTTTACACAGTTCTGCTATAAACCAACCTACATCTATGGTTAACAAGAGTTGCAATCTACTATATTGTATATGTTTACACTTGACTTATGACCTTTTACAGTGGTAGACACTAACTCACTCACTAACCTAAACTATGCAGGCTTCATCAACTCTTATCATAGCCATAATACTTCACACACTCTTTTGATGTTGCACGTCGCAGATATATCAGACTTAACCATACTAGTTTAGTCAAACATATCCAAGATGACTTTTATAGACTTATGTAATCACTCCACTCACTTAAGCTTACACAAGTTTAATAACACTCATGAATCATACTTGTATACATATTCAATGCATATGAGTCACATACAATCTAAACACATTTAAAGCTTAAACTTTTCATAATGAAGAACACACTCAAATATTTCCTCTTGGTTCTTGTGCTCCCATTGTCTTGAATATGTGTATTCTTTATACAACCTAAGTAGATAGCTGTATAAAGTATTCTTCTTTGTCATAGAGACCTGCAATTGTCTCAATGAAAATGGTTAGATAAAGATAATAATAAATAGGAAACTCACACACACAGAGGGAGATATATATATATATATATATATATATATATATATATATATATCACTTCTTTAAGTGACAAACTAGATAAATAATTATCAAGTTTAAGCTAAGGCAAATATGTGATATATCAAATAATAATGTCCTTATCTAAAAATATGATCAAGATAGAAACTTCCTATAAGATAAAGATTCCAAAAATATGCACATCAACTAATTCCTAAAAATATGGGATAAATAATTTTAAGAAATAAATCTAAGTTAATGTTTTTATCATTAGATGACAAAACAAAAATGTCATATGCACTGCATGTGCCATGATCCCATGTGTCCAAACACTAACAATATCCCTTGTTGGCATCTTGTGATAAAAATATTAAATATGTTTCTGAGTTACTATAAACCCTGCATGGTTAAGTGTAACATAACTGAAACAAAATAATACTTGGAAAATTTTGCATATATAGAAACTAGAAAAAAATTGATCAATTATATCAAACATAACTGAAGTAATGTAAATGAATATGTTAGATTAAATTATTTCCTGCAAACATAATTTTAACAAGCAATGAACCTTCATATCAAAATACACATTTGGCTCTTGTAAGTGAAACATCAAATCCAAAATAAATTCTAAAAACATAAATTAAGCAGTATTTCAAAAGTCCCCCTAAAACATAAAAGCAAAAATGTTCAAAAAAGTTAAATACATAAGCAAATCAAACCAACAAATAATTAAACTTAAAAGCAACCTAACAAAGAAAATATTTAAACAAAATTGCAAAACCTGCAAAAACATCCATCCAAATATCCAAATTTAGTCCCCATTGGTTTCATAACAAGTGCCAAGGATAAAAGAAAAATTCTGCAAAACAAGTTGAAATGAGTTAAAAATTTGATTTAAATCTAGTTATGTCGAGCTGATTTGTGGACAACCAACTTTGTTGTTTGGCCTGGGCGCTTTTTTCATCTTCGAACAGTGGTCTTGATCCTCTCAACCACAGTAATTGCATAAATCTGCTTAAGTGGTGGTGCAAAGACTTGCGGAGTAGTTCCTGTGGAAATTGCAACAGCATCAAACACTTCTTAGATCTCACGAGCATGTCTATCTCTTGTTGTCTTTGTCAAATCAACTTAGGTTTTTGTTGTTGTGTGAGTGACATGTGGAGGTGATTGATGTGGCTCTAGTTTAGGTTGAGGTATTTGTGTAGTTGCTTTGGATTTTAAAGAAGCCTTACTTTGTAGGGATTCAACTACAACTATTTTGGCTTTCTTCTTACTCCTCTGTTTGTCTTGCCTCTAGCTTCTCTTCAAGAGTTTGTTGCTTGTCTTTTATAGCTTGTATGTCTTCCACAATGTTAGCTAAAGAAGTAGTGATTGAAGCAAGCAGCTCATTAATATAAGCCATCTGATCTTGTCTATGAGGTCTCCTCTGTCTAGGCTATCTCCGAGGTGTTTCCTACCCTTGAGATGTATTTTTTATGATTCCTAATGGTAGGAAGTACTTCTTCAGTAGTCTCACCATCCTCTAATTCAATATCGTTTTGCATCAATAGAGAATAAATCATGTAAGGTACAACAAGGAATTTCTTATGAGACTTATAAGTGCAATTTGAATAATGTAATTATATATCCACAAGCCAAGATTGATGGACCGATTTGTACCAACATAGTAAAGAAACTCGGCTCTTTTGTCTCTCTTTTTGTTTTGGTGTGTGGATTGAACCAATCATACTAAGTGATCTTATGTAGTACATAGTATTTCAAAATCAAATGCTTTTGATCAATGCCATCATATAGATCCCAATGTACATTACAACTCCTAGTCGGCTCAAAAGTAACCTCATTCATATTCAAACCACTCCCATCAGTATGTTGAATGCTAATTGGAATCTCAAAAAATTGATATATGAGATTTGGTGAGAAACGAATCAATTTTTATCTACAATAAACCTTATGGCAATAGTAGCTCCTAAGATCATTAATGCATGGCAACATGTTGGCATAGAACTCTTGAATAAGAGATTTAACAAGAGGGGTTATATTTGTTACCATTCATATCCAATGTCCAGATTCAATAACCTCTCTGAGTTGATAGTCACTAAAATCATCTACCTTTATAGGCCTCTCCACATGGATTTCTCTCTTAAAGTGTATCTTCGATGCCTTATCTCATTCTCTCTCTTGAGGAACTTGTGATTGTAAGGGTTTACATGGTCTTGAACATCTCCAAGCACAACATCTTCATCCTCACTCATGGCTAGGTCATACAACTATTGGAGTACGAGGTGAATTTGGTTCTCCCATTGATGATCTTTCTAGTTCTGTCAGAGGCAACTACTCTGGTTCAATTTCTGGGTCTGCATGTTGTTCTTGTTGAACTTGCTATTCTTCTTAGCTGGATTCCTCTTTAATCGAAGAGTTAAAGAGTGATGAAGAGCCGGTGGTTTCTAGTTTAGTTGATGAAGATTGGTTTGCTACTTTGTGTTTGGCCATAGTGATGAAACTAATTTCGTTTCTCAACTTGCTAAAGGTTAATGAAACAATCATGATATAAAACGAAAATAGAAGTGATTGAGTTAAACGAGACTTCTATAATGTTAAGTGAAAAAGCTAGTAGTAAATCTCAATCGAATCCAAATTTTGAGAATTTTATTTTGAATAAAATTTTGTTTCCAAAGATAATTTAATTCATTGGAAAGAAGGAAAGCATAGATTTTTTCCATAATAAATATGGTAAATTGAAATTTTCCTTCAAAATCAAAATATTTTGCAAAATTATTAATTAAGGCAAATTTAAAAACAAAAAGCCTCCCACCATTAAAGAGACTCCTTTTCAAAGCGAACTTGTTGACTAGGCTCACATTATGACACATCAGCGCATAAGAAAATTAAACTAAGTCAGACATAAAGCAATTTATGACAGTTATCTGCACATAACTAAAAAAAGTTATGTTGCCTATGACTAAAATATTTAAGTATCAATTAATTATTTTAAAATTAAGCATGTGACAGGGCTATTTAAAAACATTAGATAATTTATTTTTCATCATTTTTTCATTTAATCCAGTTGAGTGGTCAACATGAACAAGCTTTTTACACACAAACATTAGTCTCAAAATGGTTTATTTAAAACAAAAACAGTAGCTTTCACACAGGTAGCCCTCTTCTATTTGAGTGGGCGACCTCAATATATTTCCTACATACATTAAAGTTACTCACAATGGATAGCTTTCACACATCATAGTTGGTAGTCGTCTCTATTTTTGACATTAAAAGACCAGTAAATTAATCAAATAAATTAGTTTAAACATGCTTAAATCAGAAAATTGATTAATGATACTGCTGATACAAATAACATAACTACCACAATTCTATCAAGATAATTGACAAATGCCAATAGCCTTTCTTAGTTTTTAAAATCTCAATGCATCAAGTGCTTTAGTAAACAAGTCATCTAGTTGATTCTCAGTAGAGATATGTTTAATGTGGATTGTTTTTTACTCAATAAGCTCTCTAATAAAATGATGCCTTATATCAATTTGCTTAGTTCTAGAGTGTTGGACAGGATTTTTTGCGATGTTCATTGCACAACTGTTATCATAAAACAAAGTTAATGAGTCTTGATTAATACCGTAGTCATCTAGCATTTGTTTCATCTAAAGTAATCGAGTGCAGCAACTCCCAATGGCTATGTATGCAACGTCTACTATTGACATTGAGATCCTATTTTGCTTTTTGCTATGCCAAGAGACCAAGTTGTTGCCTAAGTAAAAGCAACCTCCTAAAGTGCTTTTCCTATCATCAATGTTCCCTGCCCAATATGCATCAGTATAGCCTATAAGACATGCATTTGTGTCCTTAGTAAACCATATTCCAAACTTAGACATGCATTTATCTTCACTATATAATTGTAGTTCTTTCAGACATGCCTAAAAATGAGCACATAAGCCAACAATGAAACTTATGTCAGATCTGCTTGCAATTAGGTGTAGGAAACTCCCAATCATACTCCTATAAAGGCTTGAATGAACATCATTTCCTGCATTTTCTGTTGTTAATTTGATGTTAGTAATAAGAGCCTTAATTAGCCTTGTCACTTTTGAATTTCTTCACCAAGTTTTTAGCATACTTTGATTGTGAAATAAAAATTCCACTTTCAAGTTGCTTCACTTGTAAACCAATAAAGAAATTTAACTATCCTACCATACTCATCTCAAATTCACTCTACATTAGCTCAATTCATTAGCTTTGAATTTATTAATGTAAATAAAGACAATATCATCAACATACACTTAGGCAACAATGAAATAATTAAAAGCATGTTTAATAAATAAGATCTTATCATTGTTTCCTCTAGTGTAGCCTCTTTGTATTAAGAAGCTAGTCAATCCCTCATACCAATCTCTAGGAGCTTACTTCAAACCATATAATGTTTTATGAAGCTTATACGTAAAGTTAGATTGTTTAGGATCAACAAATCCCTTAGGCTGTTCAACATAAGCCTCTTCACCGAGATAACCATTTAAGAAGGTTGTTTTAACGTCCATTTGAAACAACTTGAAGTCTAACAAGCATGCAATGGTAAGGAACAACCTAATAGATTCAAGTCTAGCAACACATGAAAAGGTTTCTTTAAAATCAATGCCTTCAATTTGTGCGTAATTTGTGCAAGTAGAGTAACCTTGTTGCTAACAACCTACCCATTCTCATGAGTTTTATTCCTAAATATCCATTTAGTCCCCATAACATTTACATCATTTGGTCTAGGAACTAATATCCACACTTTATTTCTCTCAAATTTATTTAATTCCTCTTGCATTACACTAATCCAAACTTCCTCTTTCAAAGCTTCATCAACATTCTTAGAGTCTATCGAAGAGACATAATAAGAATGATTTACCATATTTATCATCTTGCTTCTTGTTTTCATTGAGCTTTCTGGACTCCCAATGATTGATGGTGAAGGATGCTCCTTCTGAATCAATTAAGGTGGATCTCTTCTAACAACAATATCTCTTATCAGATATTTGTCTAGATCCACATTCTCTAATGGTTCATGTTGTCTAAGTTAATTGTAGTTGTTGTATCAAAAATAACTAGCTTCTCCTTGCTATCTGTAGAAATTGACTTCAAATTTTCTTCATCTTCCATGAAACTGACTATTTGCTCTTCTGTGAATGAACAAAATAATCATTAGTATCATCAAAATTAATGTTTACAGGTTTCATTATGCTTTCAATCCTCAAATTATAAACTCTAAAAGCTTTCTTATTTGTTGAATAGCCAACCAATACATCCTCATCATTTCTAGCATAACTTGCCTAGTTGCTCCCTATCATTTAATGTAAAGCACCTACAACCAAAAACATGAAAATATTTGAGCCTTCCCTTTGGAATTTTACAAGGGTCTGCATTGTTCCAGGTCTTAAGAACAGTCTATTTGAGATGTAACACGTTGTGCTAATAGCTTCTGCCCATAGCCTTTTTGACAGCTTCTTGCTTGCCATCTTTTGTAAAGTCCTATTCTTTCTTTCTATCACTCCATTTCGTTCAAGAATCTTTGGAGCTAAAAATTCATGAGCTATATATGCCATGGAATTTGTAAAAATCTGTATAGCTTGCATTCTCGAAGTCCTTGCCATGATCGCTTTCGTTCTAATAATTCTCCTTATGTTCCTATTTTGTTCATTCTTAAGTTTAACACGTAAGTTCCTGAAAAGTTCAAAAGTGTCAAATTCTTCACGAATAAAATCAACCTAAGTAAACCTAGAAAGTTCATATACACAAACAAAAACATAACTTTTTCCTACAATGCTCTCTATTTGCATGATCCCATAAGCTCCTTATACAATAAATCAAGAACCTTAGAAGTGCTATGATGCATGTTTGAATAATATGATGCTCTTATCTATTTGCCTTGTTGACATGGTGTAGACACTAAATTTTTTAGGCTCGATGAAGGAATGAAGATGAATGTCGAAAAAAAATATGATCAAAATGCCCTTGGAGGCTAAGAAAGGAAAGGTGAGAGAGAGTTGGTGAAAGGTCTCGAAAACTAATATGTAACTTCAAAAAATCACAGAAATAAATCCAAGAAGAATCTGATGATGAGTCATGTACCATTGTGAAGCTACAGATGTCTAATTTTTATAGAAATTTACAAATCATGAGTCGGAGTTGAACTCAAAAAGTTATAAGTAATTGAATAGACAAAGGTCAAAAGGGACTGATTTACACAATTATAAAGTAGGAAGGGCCAAACAGCTACGCACTGTTCATGTGATACTGCTCAGTGTTACTGTTCATCCAAATCCCACATTGCTAAGGAAAGCCTGTGTAAGCACACCTTGAACACACTTCTCAAGGCATCCAAAAATCTTCTCCCTCTATAACATACTTGTGAGAATTCTGAGGAGTCCTTTCTAGTCTAATTTTTATCGGGCGTTTTATATTGCACTAAACCCAAAAAAGATACGTCCTGAGAGCAGCTTTCTCTTCTCCCCCATTTTTTCTTCTCTATTTTTCTTGCTTAGAATTTAGCATATTTACGTTTATTTATGCTTGGAATTAAGCATGCTTAGGTTTATCTATGCTTAGAATGAGCATGTTTAGGATTTCTTTTGATGCTTAGAAGCATGTTTAAGGTTTTATGAATTGTCTAACCCTTATTTGCTTTCCAAGATAGATAAGCGTGTCAAGGTAAATTCGCTCTCTCTCCTTTATTAGAATCATGCTTAAGAGTTTAATTTCTTTACGAATGCTTAGAAATGTGTTTAGGAGCACATACTTAGAATCATGCTTAAGAGTACATGATTAGAATCATGCTAGGAAGAACTTGTATTTACTTTGATGTATGCTAAGAAAGAGCATAGAATAGATAAAAATTGTTGTTTTGCCCTTGAATATCTTGTTTGAGCTAGAATAGCTATAATTGATTTCAATTGTTTGAGTTAGGCTAGAAATGCCATGATTAGGCTAGAATAGGTCATGATAACTATGTTAGGCTAGAAATGCCATGATAATGCAAATTGATATGAATTATGCTAGGATAGTAATAGGTAGAATTATCATGATAGAATTATCAAATCTAGGCTAGAATGCCATGATATTAGATTATGGCTTTGTACGATTTATGAATGTATGAATGTTTCTATATTAAGAAGTGTAATTGTATGATGTCATGAAGTGATGGTAGACTCACATTGATGGTGAGGGACCATCACTAAGAATAAATGCCTTAGTAAACTATGTTTGAAGCTTAATAAATGTTGAATAGGCACATATGGTGGTGAGGAGTTCATCATCTATTGAGTTTCGAATATATATATATATATATATATATATATATATATATATATATATATGTGAATGAATGAATGTAGTATTTTTATCGTTGAATAATAACTGTTATAATCCTCTCCCCTTCCCCCATGTATGACGAAAATGTAATCTATTCTCCTCCCTCTTTCTTTGTATGAATATACATTTGTTTTTTATTGAATAATCACCTCACATATCTAATGAAGATAAAAATGAAATCATGTGCATAAAATGAATAGTCTAAGTGGACTAGGTAACAACACGAGTTATTTTTATTTAGTATTTCCTAAGTGGAGGACGAATTTAGATCCGAGCAGATAGAAAGACTCGTACCTAACTTTTTGAACCCATCTTTAAAGGGATAAAGATAGGTTAGGTCCTGAAACGAGGGATTGGATTACCCCCATTCATTCCTAAATGAATAATTGGTGGCAACTCATTTCTCCAGACATGCCCATGGCTCATTTGTGTTCTCTTAAGTCTCGAAAGAGGCTTTGACAAAGTGTCGTGATCACAAACACTCTAGCAGAATGAAAGCTTTGCTCATAGTGGCGACTCCACTGGGGATAAGAGAAGTTGATTCCGATTAGAATACCAAATTCTAATATCTCGTGTTGGTATAATTAGTCCTTGCATTACTACACTTTGCACACAATGAGCACGAACTATCGAAACTAGTCGTGTGGCATTGGCATGAGAAGTCTTTGGCTCAATTCGAGCCCTAGATGACTCATGTTGGTGTCACCACCTTTGAGCACCTACCATTGAATCGGTATAAAAAGATATTAGCCTAAAAGGACATCTCTCACTTGAAGGCGCCCAAACCATTGGATACTTGACACCCAAGCCCGTATAGATGACTCTAAAAATTTTCAACAAGATGAATACCCAAAACCCATGTTGAATTGCATGTCTATGGATGTAGATTCCTTATGATTAGAATAACATCAACTCAACGCTCATGGAACCATGAATGAATACCACATGTCAAGGCACCCATAAGAATAAAATGGAGAGATGTGCCACAAGTTAAGGTTATATGACGTTTAGAAGCCATATTATGATAATCATGGAGAATTCAAACATCAACATGAATGTTAGAAATAGGAAAGAGAATTTTGCATTCTCACATCCCATGATGATGTCTTGGGAATTAAGCCTAAAATTCTAGACAAAGAGACTCAACCTCAAGTGTGTGGGAAAAATAAGGTTGGAAAGCTGAAAGTGTGTCTATGCCCTTGTATGAGTATACATCATATCATGCATATATGCATGCATGCATGCATGGCATTAACACCTTTGGTTTGTAGCCATCATAGCTTAGGTTAGACAAGATAGCCGTTCAACAAGGCAAGAAGAACTAGTGAATGAAATGGCTGCACCCAACAACAACAATAATACTAAAATGGCCCAATTAAGAGCTGATATGACCGTACTCCACAACAAGTGGCCCAACTCATTGAAGCACTCTAAAATAGGCCCTATCACATTAATCATGCACCACCTAAGGGTAATGGCGATGGTGAAGATGAGACTAGCCAAGGTAGAGATAAGGGGAAAACCCCAATCAATCAAAGAGAACCTGAATCGATCAAGCAGTTGGCCAAAGACATGAAAAAAGTCCAATCCCTCTTGAAGAAGAAGGTGCTGAAGGGGTCAAAGACCTAAATGACAAAAGACAACGATTTACCATCAAGCTTCATCTACTAGACTTGCCCAAGTTTAATGATGAGGGTAATCCAAAGACAGACTTGAGATAGTATACAGCTATCATGGCCACCACTCCTTTGATGAAGGAATATACCTTGAAGTATTTCACGTTATCCTTAGAAGGCGATGTAATAGTGTGGTATTACAATCTTCTCAAAAGAGTTCGAGAAGATTGGGAAGTGCTATCAAAACACTTCATAGAACAATATCACTACAACACCCAACTGGGGGTAACTTTGAGGGATTTGGAGACGACACATCAAAAGCTCAATGAGACTTTCTCAGAATATCTAGTCCGTTAGAGGGCCAAAGCCGCTAAGATGACCACGAGGCCTATAGAGAAAAACCATGTCTAGATGGTGATTAATAAAGCCCATGCCTTCATCAGTGATAGACTTGCAAGCTTTCCAATCAAAACATTCGAAGACTTGTATGATTCAGGCATTGAAATAGAAGATTTGGAGTCCATGTAGAAAAGAAACAACAATAATTATCCTAGAAGAAATCAAGGGTAATATGACCAAACTAAGGGGTCAGACGATAAAGATGTAGAAGAGCACCAACCAAGAAAGTTCAGTCAATTGGGACGACCCTTGTCTGAAGCATTTGAGGAGCTCCATGCCCAATTTGTGTTGTTCCCGTTGACGCCAAAGCCTCTACCAAACCCACAATCAGCTAACCACAAGCATCATGAATATTATGATTTCCACTAACAAACTGGCCATGTTATCGATAAATGCCATCGCCTTTAACATGATATACAAGAACTAATTGATAATGGAAGAATTCTTGACCCAGAGAAAGAACAATGATGTTTTAAGAATGTTATGTTTGTGAGTTGTGTGTTCTTTTGATGAAAATTGATAAAGTCATGATACTCATTGGAAATAGATTTTTGGTAATACACGAGATTGTGTTGTTTGCATGCTTGACTCTTTTTGTTAGATGAGTTTCATTCTTGATTCTTGAATCATTTGAGCACAATAGCTATGAATATGAAACTTCATATTACTTAGAGAAACTTTATGTGAATAAAGCTTGGTGTTAAGTTCTCACAAGGCTCAATAATCTATTTGATCACCACTGGAGGCAAAATCCTAGGCTTCACGACATAAAGGAAGTGATTTAGTCCTTTTTTGGATCGATGGAGCCTTTCAAGTCGACCTATACTTACTTTATCATCACTAGTGTCCTCTTTGAGCTTAATCAAGTCTTTTCTTTGTCTAACCATAAAATTTATCCTAACACTATAAAAAATTTCCTTATGTAGTACCCCTCACTTATAACATATCGACATTCTAGAAAAGAGTATTGAGAACCATGCTTATAGGGGAATGTAAAGAAGTTGATAAGTTTTTGTGCAATTTTGAGTTTGAAAAAACAAGAAAAGAAAAGAGAAAAGGAAAGGAGAGAAAACTGAAAAAAGAAGAAAAAGAAAGAAAAAGAAAAAAAGAGTGTTAATCCCATTGCGCGTAAAGTGTAGGGGTGCAGCCACTCAAAATCAAAAGCAAAGCAAAGATGGTGGGGTGAAAACTCAAAGTTTAAGGGTACAAATGTAAGAAGTTGATGATCTCAATTAAAATCTAAAATGGTTGTATGATTATGGCTGAGATAACCTTATAGTCTTCTTTATTACACCTTGACCTTAGCCTATCATTACAAGCTTGATAAAGCCCTAATGATTCTTGATGTTGTGATGAGCCTACATTAGTAAAGAGTGGTGCGAAAAATGACCTTATGGTAGTCCTTCTATCTTTAGAGATCGCTTACTGGTTCCTATTAGCTAAAGCTATTAGAGTCTTAACAAGTAAAGTATGATTAGCTATACACACACAAAGAATCTCAAATGAAATAATTCTGGCTTAGAGTCGAAATTGTGAACAATCACGATGTCAATGCATTGCCATTAAGCTATTGAATTTGAGAAATCCTTGAGGAACTTGAATGTAAATCAAATTAATACACAACTCACATTATATTGGGGTTGTTGAAAACATGTCAAAAAAAAAAAGAAAATCTGCCAACAATGTCCATTAAGGGTATCAAAGAAGCAACTTTGCCACCAATGGTGAATAAGCACGACTTATGAAAGAAGTTACCCATTTTGTCTAGCATGGATGTCTACCAAGAAAAAGGAATAATGCCTTTGAAGTTAGACGAAGAAATTTTCCAAGACAATATAAACTCTTCATACAGGGGGTAAAGAATTACCTGTTCATCTTGATAAGCGAAAAGAAGCAAAGGGCAAAGAGTTGCCTATTCATCTTAAGAAAGAAAAGAAGCAAGGGGGTAAAGAATTGCCCTAACCATCTTGAAAATCAAGGCAGATAGAATTATCTTAATTATCTTGAGGAAAGTATAAGAAATGGTGTTAAAATGGAAAACCTCTTTTGTAGCCAAATGTGAAGAAAAAGCTTGCTAAGTCGAAAACCTGGAAAGACAGCTTAGGCAAAAATTAAGGCAAGCCTACTAAGTTGAAAACCCGAAAGGGTAGCTTAGGCACAAATTACGACATGAAAGAAAAGAAGAAAAAGCCTACTGAGTTAAAAACCTAGAAAGGGTGGATCAGACAAAAGCTAGGGCAAGCTCGCAAGTCAAAAACTCGAAAAAGGCAGCTTAGGCAAAAATGAGATTATAAAAAAAAAGGATGAAGAAAGAACATGAAGAAGTAGAAGATTGCCACCAAACCGCTAACTTAGGTCAACCTTGACTCGGTCTAGTATGATCAATGTCTCAGCCAAAATCAAGGGAACAACTATGAAACCAAGTCCCATCTAAGGAATGATGGTCACAAAATGTGGATCTCCAAGATCGTCCGATAAGACCAGTAGAAATTGTGCGAGAAGGCAAAACTGAAGGAGGTGAAGCCAACCAAACAAAGTCCTATTCATCATTCCGAGTAAAGGCATGATGAAAGATAATGTCACTTTACCACCCATGGTATGAATACCCATGGTGGAAATCAAGAAATTAAAGAAGTAGGCGAGATCAGATACTGATGGTGTCTAGATAATAGGAAGAATGAGGCTCTTATACCTTGATAAGTGATGATCGAGTATGGCAGAGAATTCCTCATACAGAGGGCAAAGCTCTTGCCCATTGAAATGGTAGACATGATCATGAGAATCCCAAAAAGTTGTACAGTCCTTAAGAAGAGAGACGTCAAGCTTGACATGACGAAAGAACTTCAAATGATAAAGACTGATAGATTCGAGTTATTTCCAATCTACATCTTTTAAAGGCTTAAAAAGGGACTGGAGAGTCTTGGAAGAAACTCAGACATGTTGAACTATGAGAAAAGGCATTAAAAGGGGTGAAGAAAAATAGAAAGGAAAAAGAAGGCCAATGATGATAGTATTTACTTATCATCAACATCAACTAAAGAAACAACAACCGGACCCTAAAAATGTTCAACCTCCTAATATAGACGAGCAACCTCTTGACGACTCGTCCAGTCTAAGCAAAGGAATCATATGGTTAGAAAAACTATTAGGATAGGAAA
Source organism: Boswellia sacra (assembly GCA_013180625.2). Lineage (NCBI taxonomy): Eukaryota > Viridiplantae > Streptophyta > Magnoliopsida > Sapindales > Burseraceae > Boswellia > Boswellia sacra. The sequence continues at coordinate 257,478 of SNVD02007364.1, read as the reverse complement.
CATGAGTATAGAGTAGTGCTTTACCTAGTACTAATGAGACATTTATAGCATACCCATGAGAAGCATCCTGCATACGAAAAACTCATGGTATCCACATTGCATTGCATAGTATTACATTTTATGACTAACAATTAACTGAAGCATGATAGGAAACATGAAAAACACATAGTCAAAAGACTTACCAAAATGGCATACGACCCAAAAGTGACCAAGTTTTGTAGAATCACAATGCAGTATGAAATACTGGGGATAACCGCAAAAGAAATGGGAATAGAAGTAGTATGATGAAGAAGTTACTTGGACAAGCAACTTAGTCTCGATAGGATATAATGATGGCTTGAAGCAACATGATATGCTAGACATATGGATGAAGTTTTCAAGTAGTACAACATGCTAGAAAAATGACAACCTTATAGATGAGGATTACCATAATAATAAGGATTGACATCGTTAAAGATAGTTGAAAAAGACCACATTTGAGAATAAAGATTTGAGATGGTCAACCATGTAAGAAATGCGAGTAAAGTTGAAAAGACACTCAGTTTGTAAGATTTGCAAATCGCCTTGAACAAGTCAAACTTCCTCGAGTTGACATGGTCTAGATAATACATAATAGTTTGTAAGAAGAATATATTGCCTTGAAGAAGATATCCATCTTGAAGAAGGAATCTCTCTTCAAAAAAGATGTTTCTCTTGAAGAAGGCATCTGCCTTGAAGAAGGAATTTTCCTCTAAGAAGGATGTTCACCTCGAAGAAGGAATCTCCCTCGAAGAAGGCATCCACATTCAAGAAGGAATCCACCTCAAGGAAGGCATCATCCTCAAAAAAGTTATCCAACTTAAAGAAAGAATCTCCTTCGAAGAAGGCATCCATCTTGAAGAAGGAATCTCTCTCAAAATAGGAATCCACCTCAAATAAGGCATCATCCTTAAAAAAGTTATCCACCTTGAAGAAAGAATCTCCCCATGATAAGAAAGTCTAACATAAAAAGAATGAAGGCGAAAATGTCGAGAGGAAAGAAATAAAGACGAACCAAGAGTACTTGTCAACTTTTATGTCTCAAAAACCTCTCCAAACTAGGGGGTAAGCTATAGACGCTAAATTTTTGATGCTTGATGAAGGAATAAAGATAAATGTCGAGCAAAGAAAATGACCAAACTGCCTTTGGAGTTCAAGAAAGGAAAGGTGAGAGGGAGTTGGTGAATGCTCTTGAAAACTAATATATAACTTCAAAAAATCACAAAAATAAATCCTGGAGGAATTTGATGATGACTCATATACTGTTGTGAAGCTACAAATGTCTAATTTTTATAGAAATTGGAGTTGAACTCAAAAAGTTATAAGCAATTGAATAGACAAAGGTCAGAAGGGACTACATTGCAAAATTACAAAATAGGAAGGGCCAAACAGTTTGTGTACTGTCCACAAAGTACTGTTCAGTGTTACTGTTCATACAAATCTCACATTGATTTTTTATAACTCTTTAACTCTAAGAAAATCCTATATAGGCACACCTTGAGCACACTTTTCAAGGCATTGAGAAATCCTCTCTCTCTCTCTCTCTCTCTCTCTCTCTCTCCCCCCCCCCCCCCCCCCCCCCCCCCCGCGTCTAAGACACACTTATGAGAATTCTACGGAGTCCTTTCTAATTTAATATTTTTTTAAGTGTTTTATATTGCTCTAAACCGGGAAAGGGTATGTCTTTAGAGTAGTTTTTTCTTCTCCCTCATATTTTCTTCTTTATTTTTCTTGCTTAAAATTAAGTATGTTTAGGTTTATTTATGATTAGAATTAAACATGTTTAGGTTTATTTATGCTTAGAATAAGCATGTTTAGGATTTATTTTGATGCTCAGAAGCATGTTTAGGGTTTCATGAATTGTCTAACCCTTATTTGTTTTACGAGATGGATAAGCGTGTCCAGGTAACTATGCAATCTCTCCTTTTATTAGAATTATGCTTCGGAGTTTAATTTCTTTGCGATGCTTAAAAATGTGTTTAGGAGGACATACTTAGAATCATGCTTAAGAGCGCGCATATGATTAGAATCATGCTAGGGAGAACTTATATTTACTTTGATGTATGCTAGGGAATAGCATAGAGTAGGTAAGAATTATCATTTGCTATTGAATATCATGTTTGAGCTAAAATAGCTATAATTGATTTCAGTTGTTTGATTTAGGCTAGAAATGCTAGAATAGGCCATGATATCCATGTTAGGCTAGAAATGCCATAATAATACGAATTGATATGAATTATGCTAGAATAGTAATAGGTAGAATTACCATGATACAATTATCAAATCTTGGTTAGAATGTCATGATATTAGATGATGTCTTTGTATGTTTTATGAATATATGACTGTTTCTACATTAAGAAGTATTGTGTGATGTCATTAAGTGATGGTGGACTCACATTGATGGTGAGGGACTATCTCTAAGAATGAATGCCTTAATAAACTATGTTTGAATGAACATATAAGAAGCTCAATAAATGTTGGATAGACTCACATATGGTGGTAGGGAATTTATCATCTATTGAGTTTCAAATGTATATAATTGTATGGAATATTTTTATTATTGAATAATAACTATTGCAATCCTCTCCCCTTCCCCCATGTATAACGGGAATACGATCTATTCTCCTCCTTTTTTCTTTGTATGAATATACAATTGCTTTTTATTGCATAATCACCTTGCATGTCTAATAAAGATAAAAATGGAATCGTGTGCATAAAATAAATAATCTAAGTGGACTAAGTAACAACATGAGTTATTTTTATTTGGTATTTCCTATGGGTCGAAAGACTCATACCTAACTTCCCGAACCCATCTTTGAAAGGATGAAGGTAGTTTAGGTCCTGAAGCGAGAGATCAGATTGCCCCCATTCATTCCTAATTGAATAATTGGGTGATGACTCCTTTCTCCAGACATCGTTTATGTTCCCTTAAATCTCGAAAGAGGCTTTGACACAGTGTCGTGGTCGCAAATGCTCTAAAAGCCCTGTTCACACATGGCCCACAAATTCCTTCTAATTTTCCATCAAGAGTAGGAATACCCTTAACTGCACTAGTCTTAGTCAACTTAACTAAGTCTTTGTAGTTCATATGTCCTAGCTTTTGATGCCATAGTTCTAAATTAGATTTTTTAATAGAAAATGCATTAATGTTTCTTAACAAATAACAATTGTCATATGATCTTATGCCTTCTAGAATACAATTCCATTTTTATCCAAAACAATGCATTTGCTTTGAGTAAAATTTGCCTTGAAGTGATCATCACATATTTGGCTAACACTATCAAATTAGTTTTAAGTCCTTCAACTAACAAAACATTTTTCAACTTGGGGAGACCATTAATATACAAGGTTCCCTTACCAAGCACTTTGTTTTTAGCTCCATCATCAAAAGTGGCACTACCTTCCTTACATGATTTGATATCCTTCAAGAAATTCTTATTCCTAGTCATGTGTCTTGAACACCAGCTATCAAAATACCGACCATCATTAGTTGTGGATTTAAAAGCAGCTACCTGTTTCTTAACCCAAACTAGTTGTCCCTTAAGTAACTATCTGTACCGTTTTGATTTTTATTCAAAAGATTAAGTAGTTTAAAGCACCATAGAAATAACAAATAGGAAAAAAATGTTTTACCCCTTTTGGGCTTAACTTGCATGAACTCATAGGTAAGACAAAAATATCTTTACCTTTTAAGTTTAAAGAGCTGCATTTCAACTTAATCCTAAGAAATTATTAGAAGATTTAACAAAAATAGATTTTGAAGTGAAAGCTATATTACCTTCATCATATCCAATGCCTTGCTTGTACAAATTCTTCCTTCCAAGGCTTAGAACTTGATCCAATCTAATTGACTTGATTTAAAGTTGTTGCACTCTTGTGCTTCTGCAAGTTCAATTATGAGTGTCTCTATTTCTTCCTTTTTCTGGTCAAGTTATTTCTCCAGTTCACTCATGCAATTTTCTGCATAAGATTTCTTACATTTGAGAACTTCCTTTTCATTCTGCAGATGATCGATTTGCATCTTCTATTTTCCCATGATTTATACAAATTATTATAATCAAGTTGAAGTTGCTCATGATAATATGTTTCCTTCTTTACTCTTGATTGATCGCTGTATGAACTAACAGTGATAGTTATGTCAGACATAACTAGTTTACCTCTGTACGTTACAGTTTCAGAAAATGCTACCAAATTGCTAGAATGTTCTCTTTCATCTGATTCTGATTCTAACTCATCATTACTCAAAGCCTTTATCTTTTCTCTTCTTGTAATTTAGTTTGAATGTGTTCGAAACCCTTGCGCTCAAAACACTAGATTTGCCCCTTTTTGTCAAACTTTTCAATATTTTCTTTATTCTTCTTTGTTGGTTCTTTAAAGAAACTTTTTGCGTCAAAACTTTTTGACTTTTGAGGCTTCACTGGATTTTTCTTTCTGGAATTCTTCTTCATGAACCTGACAAACTTCTTTGCCATAAGTGCAAGTTCTTCATTGTCCAAATCATGAATTTCTTTGTTCTTCAATATAGCAAAAAAAAAAAAAGCGATGCTTTTGCCCCTCTTTCTTATCTTTAGGCCATCTCATAAGCTCTTTGATGCAGAAAAAAAAAAAAAAAAAAGCAATGCTTTTGCCCTTCTTTCTTATCTTTAGGCCATGGGCTTCTAAGGAACCTAACTGCTTATCAACTCTCATTGTTTTCATGTTGTGACCCTCTTCAATGGCAGTGACTTTGGGCTAAAATTTATCTTGTAAAGATCTCAAAATCTTTTTTACAATTCGAGCATCAGTATATTCTTCACCTAGCAGATAAGCAGTATCAGTAATTTCACAATTCCGACTATAAAAATCACTAATAGATTTATCTTATCCCATAACAAGGCTTTCAAATTTTGAATTTAAAGTGAGAAGTTTAGAATCCTTTACCTTTTTAGTACATTCATGTTTTACCTTAAGGATATCCTAAGCTTGTTTTACTATGGTGCATTTCGAAATAAGTCTAAATTCTTTGATGTTGACTACATTTTCAATGGCATTGAGTCCTCTTATTTTCCAACTTAACAATTTATACCCAGTTTTAGACCATTCAAATCAAGATTTTTCCACTTGTTCTCCTTTTTCGTTGGTTATTATTTGGGGTGCCTATCCATGAAAAATGTTGGTCTAAACTTGATTATCAATTGATTTTTACGAAGATCCAATTCTTCACTTTTCCATAAGCATAATGTCCCTCTTCAAGCAATGGTGGTTTATTAACCGGTCCTCCATTTCTTTATCCTTCCATATCTACAAAATTTGATCTACACTTGCACTTCAGTTTACCTACTCTGATAACAATTGTTAGTTTTAGTAGTTATAAATAGTTAACATAAACGTAACTATAACAGTTAAGAAAGATAGAACAGAGAGTTACCTGGTTCAGCTATAAACTAACCTACATCCACAAGCAATAAAAGTTACAATCCATTATGCTGTATATGTTTATACTTGACTTAGACCTTTTTGTAGTGATAGACACTCACTCACTGACTGACCTAATCTATACAAACTTAATCAACCTCGATCACATCCATAATCCCTCACACACTCTTTCAATGTTGCACTTCGCAGATCTGTCATATTTAATTACACTACTGTAGTCAAACATAACCAAGATGACTATTACAGACTTATGTAATCACTCGACTCACTTAAGCTTACACAACTCTAATAATACTCATGGATTAGACTTGTATACATACTTAATGCACATGGGCCATATGCAATCTGAACACACTTAAAGCTTAAAGCTTTCCTAATGGAGAACACACTCAAATATTTTTTTCTCTGTCCTTGTTCTCCCCTTGTATTGAATATGTGTATCTGTTATATAAACTGAGTGGATAGTTGTATAAAGTATTGATCTCTATCATAAAGACTTGTAATTATCTCAGTGAAAAAGGCTAGATAAAGATAATAATAAATATGAAACTCACGTATATACATATATACATAAATACATATACATATATACATATACATATATATATATATATCACTTATTTAAGTGATAAACTAAATAAATAATAATCAAGTTTATCCTTAGGCAAATATGTGACATATCAAATAAGCTCAAATAATATCCTTATCTAAAAATATGATCAAGACAAAAACTTCATATAAGATAAAGATTCCAAAAATATGCACAACTAATTCCTAAAAATATGGGATAAATAATTTTAGGAAACAAATCTACATTATTGTTTTCATCATTAGATGACAAAACAAAAATGTCACGTGCAATGCACATGCCATGATGCCACGTGTCCAAATACTAACAGATTGTTCTTTAGATTTTTATTAAAATTTATATGACATATTTTTAAATTATTTTATTTTAATATAAAAATTAATACTATCCAATTCAATCAATTATCAAATATAATATTAGTTAGCAATTATCCAATATAATGACAAACCAAACACATTATACAGTTTACTTATTTCCCATGGAATACAATTTAATACAGTGCTATCTCCTGCAACGATAATTTTACAATCTTATGTTGTGCACGAAACACACCCTTAAGAACACTCTCCATTCTCTTCTTGTGTGTATATTGACCATTTAAAATTTTAAATCTCTGAATAATTAAACATTTTTCTAATAATTTTCATAAGGTTGGAGCTATTTGCAACTTTTTTTTATTAACAGGCCAACTTTTTATTATAAAATTTTCCTTTCATAAAATTACAATAAAATATATTTAAATATAATTAAATTGCGTATCTTTTACTTCTATATCTACAATAATACTTACCTTTACATCCACTCTTGTTTATCATGTCTATTCCAAATGTACTAATGAACATCTAGCCTATTTCTTTTAATTTTCGTTAAAGAAAAATTTTGTAAAAACTAAGAAATTATTTATATCTAGAGGAGTGAATAAATGTTAGTCAATATCACAACACTGAAAAGGTATGATTTTTTTTTATCACAATAAATAATGCTTTGAATTTTTTTAAACTTATAGCTTGACGTTGGTTTGATAAATTTATAGCTTGGATTTTTTTTTTAATTTTGTCACAATAAATTAGTTATTAACAACTAATTTCATGAACAAGCATGACCTGACAAAAACCTTACAAAAACTTGAATATAAAACGGGGTTTATTGGCAGGTGGATGTGATATTAAAATGCTGTAAAAAAATTACAAAATTTATATTTAATAGGGTCATATCTGATATTTGGTTGGATTTATAATGTAAAAATGTATATTTTAAATTTGAAGAGAGAATTTCTTAAGTAAGTGAATGTGTTCATAACAAAAAAGGTGCAAATAGTCCACACATTTCATAATTAAAAAAAGAAAAAGAAAAAAAGAATTGCATTATCAACAAAAAATTAAATAGATTAATATATTATTTAATAAGAAACTATACCAAAAAAATTCATAATTACATTTCTTGCTAATGAAAATCAACTGATTTAGTTTAATAATTCACTTGTTCAAACAATTCATAAAAGCTTTGTTTCAATTGCATTTTTTGATCTTATTATTTATTAAGCATCGATTTACTGACTCCGTATAATCGCCATTACATGTTTTTATTTACGTCGAGACATGACATAAAAACAACAATAATAATGATAATAATTCTTATTTTGACAGCCTTACCCTATAACATTAATGCTTTTTTTTTCTATACAGATTGCTCACTCACACCCTCTTAAAGGTCCTGTAAACTTTAAGTAAATGAAACCAGAAAGTAATACGTGAAATCCAAAGCCTTTGTGATGTTTTTGTTTACATTCGTCTTGTAGGATCTAGAATTTATTATTTCATAGTCTCATAGTTTTATTCTTCTATTACTTTATTCTCAAAGTTCCAGCGCTTTTTTTTTTCAACTCAATTTATTTATTGTTTTTACAAATCTTCCCATAAGATCTAGAATTCATTGTTTCATATTCTTCCATTTTTCATCTATGGCTTCGTTCTCATCAATTTTGAAGAATCTTTGGCGAACTTGCAAGGCTTGTTGATGGAAGCTTTGGGGATGGTTTTGATAAGCATGAAGAGGGTTTTGAGAAGATGATGAAAGAGAAGGTGCAGAGGGGGAGATGCTTGGATTGAAGTATCTCATCTGTCTGGATCGCATTCCTCTGTAACTAGGCAATCGAATTCTTTTACTATTTAGAAATTTGAAGTTTCTCCATGCACTCTATTGACTCAATTTCATAAAGGGTTTTCTAAATCAATTGTTTTGAAGATTTGTGTAGTGCTTAGACTTAATTAAACCAATGCGATTTGATGCAACTGATTTAGGTGGTGTTTGTTTAAATCACTTAATACTTTTTAGATCTAAATATTTTTTAGGACTTAATTTATACCACTTAATAAGATATTTGTTTGGTCTTTTACATACCACTTAAAAAAAGTGATAAGGAAATATTTTAATTTTAATGTGACTTTTTTACCCTTACTGAAATGTAAAATGTTTATGCTATATTTATTACAATTCTTTAAAAATTAAATAGTTAATAAAATTAAATCAAATTTTTTCATTTAAATAATCAATATTATTTTTCTTACAAACCTTTAAAAAATAAATATTTACTAAAATCAAATAAAAATTCTCTTTCATTTGAATAGTTAATATTATATTTGTTATAATCCTTTAAAAATTAAATCAAAATTCCTTTTCATTTAAATAGTTAATATTATATTTTTTAAATCAATTGTGTTATAAATTATCATTGTATTAAATTTTTTATAATATATAAAAATATTTCTATATTGATTTGCTAGAAGCAATTAATCTATTTTTATCTTGAAAAGAAATTTAAAAAAAAGTTGTAATCTGTGAATCTTTCTCTATATTCGTTTAAAAAAAGTGATGAAATCAGAACCGAGAGCAATAATTCTCAGTGGGCCATTCCTCACATGGACGTCCCTAAAAGCCAAGAGTTTAAGATAAATCAAACCCTTAAAACTAATATCATGATGACCTCGTAATGAAGGTTTTATATATAAGGGCAATTGAGGTATTTTACTATATTCAGATGTTTTGGATTAAAAAAAGTGATGTTTTTTAACTTTTTTTATTCAGACATATATGTCTGAAAACAAGTGATTAGGACTTAAAACAAACGGGTCAAAATTTTTAAACATCTGAAATCGATTTAGATTCAGACTTCAGAGCCCAAAACAAACGGGCCCTTAGTCTGGGCTGAATTTGGACTCTTTTTTCTGATAGGAAACCTACACTTTTATACACCCCTTTGGAAATTTTTTGAAGCTATCGCAAAGGTTTCAGATGACATTAGTGTGCAAGATCATTGGACTGGGATGATTAGTTTAATTGAGATCACTTGATTGTTTCTTAATTGATTAAAATATTTTTTTCTTTCTTTGTTTCTTTCTTTAATCTACCTATCGTGTGAAATTATATTAAATTTGTTCAATTTCTACTTCAAGTACTCCGTAAGACATCTTATTCAAATGGATGTACAAGAACTATTTTGATCAAGATTAGAGTGCAGTGTATTTTGACTAAATAATTGTTTAATTAAGCTTGTGTTCTAATTAGAGTCTTACAAAGCATGTCAATGAAAACCTTTCATTGAGCTTGGTTCTAAATTTATAATAACAAAGTAAAGGGTCCATTTTTTGAGATTTTTAATTGCAGAATAAGTTTAAGCTGATGGTAATTTATTGGTCTGCTTTTTTCAGGTGTTCATACTTTGACTTACTATTGTTTATTATTATATTTGGTAGGTTTGAGGCGAAACTTATGAATTAAATTGTCAATGATATTTTTAAGAAACAGAAAATTATTTCATACTTGAGTGATTTCAAGGACCAAGCTCAACTAAATTTATTTTGGATTTTCCATTTGTGGCATCGGTGAAGTATGTAAGAAAACCACACTGCTATAGTATTAGAAGGAACTGATGCAAGAATTGAATCGCAATGGTATGCCTAACAATAGCTAACAAGGATGCAGTCATGTTGGCATTACTATACATGTTTGAGCATTTCCTGTTGGTCAAGAGTAGGAAGCTATTGATGTCCTTTTCTGCTTATGGTTAATAACTCAAAATAAATTATCCTTGGGGTATAGTCATATGAGATGACTTTTTCTTGTGTACTATTCTAAAAGAGGGTGAAATTGAAGCAAGGAAGCAATAAGTCGGAGAGATTGATTTATATAGAGGTCCATATGTGGTATATCTTCTTTTTTATTTTGTTCATGTTTTTCCAATTACAAAGATATGCCTGATGAAGTAGTCAAGTTGGGATTATCTCACATTGTTAATGGTTGAGCTTTTCTAGTGGCTAAGAGTGGAACGCATTGATATCCTGAACTTTTGTGGTTATGGTTGATGGGTTGGATATATTTAATGTTTATTCTTCCATTTCAGAGTCTTATATAAGTTGTCTTTTAAGAGGTGAACCTTATTTAAAAAGAGAACTGAAGCAAGGTAACTATGAGTCAAAAGAGATGTTTTATTTATATGAAGGTCCATATGTGGTACATGTATATGTCTTTTTATATTCGTTTATTTTTTCTAAACTGTTGTAAATTTCGAGCTTTTCATGGAAGCGTTCAATCCGAGATATTGACAAAATTATGATAAAACTACAAGTACGAAAACAAAAAGAGAATAAAGAAGATAGGAATACCAAATTTACAGTGGTTCGGCCAATCAAGCATACTTTCACTTTGGAGATCTCAATAGCAGTTTTATTCCAATCAATAATAAAAGAAGGAATTACAAGAATATTAGCAGCAATAACAAGGATTTAACCTCACAGCTCTACTATGCATATTGACAAGATAATCACCAATCTTCTATATATGCCTCGAAAGAAAGACTAACAGACTTCCTATGTATTTATTCGAAGATTACCATCAATCTATGATATATACTTCCAAGCAAAGACTAATAAAGAAGAACTTCCACGGGCACTAGATTTACATTCAAGGTTTACAATCCCAAACCGTAGCTTCCAAAATCACGATCCTGCTCACAATTAATGACTCCAATTGTAGCTTTCTAGATCACCCAAACGTTGACGTCCTTGCGATCTCCCAAGGCTCCTAAAACATTTATTACTGTCTTCTCTTTACTTGATTGATTTCTCGATATCTCCACACTTATAAATACAAGGCTTTATATAGGGTCAAGAGTTTCTTTCCTATTCTAACCATGATTCTTAAACTAGAAATACAACTAAAACTTTTCCTGTTTTAGTTTCTTTGTCAAACTATAGGTAATCTAGATTGTCTTAATTAAAACAAATTACAATCAAACTCAACTTCCTAGTTTAATACAAATTCTTATTTGTTTTAATTCTAATCTAGAAACAAATCCTCTATTGTCTAATATTCTAACAAGACAAAGACACACATAACAATTCTAGCTCCACCTTGTTTTTATCTTCACACATTGTTGATTCCACATTGAAGAAGGATTCCCAGTCCACGTTGTCGTGTAGGCGCGCAGCCTCTGTTGCGCAGGAGTGCTATATTTTTGTTTAAAGTGTTTTGTGTTCTTTGTTTGTTGATAAGAGCACAAGCCACCTTGCGCAGGAGCTCCACATACCTTGCATGGGGGCACAACCCTCCTAACGGACTTGCACAGAAGCACAACTTTCTGCTAGACTTGTGCAGCCGCGCAACTCACCTAGTGTGGTCTAACAACCACTTCAGATCTGATTTCGAACTTTCATTCTTCGTTCCAACTGCTATTCTCCACTAGCCCCTTAGGGCATCAAGTGTATTTGGTTTGAATCAAGTCCAATCAATACTTGAACTTGCTAACTATCCTCCCAAACCAACCCAAAACTTTTTTCACATGCCTCTTTTGTCGTGTTTCATCTATTTCACTGGTCTTTGGATCACGATCTGAATAGTACTCCACCTTAATCTAAAATCGGTCTCTTCCGCTAGTAGCATCACCCTTACTATTAAACTGTTTCATCTCAAATTTTGTTGTAGCCATCTCAAATTCTAGAACCAAAAGTTTGATACTAATTTATTGTGAATTTCGGGCTTTTCGCGGAAGCGTTCGAGCCAAGATATTGACAAAATTATTATGAAACCACAAGCAAGAAAACAAATAAGAGAATAAAGAAGATAGGAACACCAGATTTATAGTGGTTCGGCCAATCAAGCCTACGTCCACTTTGGAGATCGTAACAGCAGTTTTATTTCAATCAATAATAAAAGGAGAAATTACAATAATATCAGCAACAATAATAAGGATTTAATCTTACAGCCTTCCTATGTGTTTCGACAAGATAACCACTATTCTTCGATATATGCCTCCAAGGAAATACTAACAGACTTCCTATGTATATATTCTAAGATTACCACTAATCTATGATATATATTCTCAAGAAAAGACTAATAGAGAAGAACTTCTACGAATACTCTATCTATACTCACGATTTACAATCCCAAAGCATAGCTTCCAAGATCATGATCCTGCTAACGATTAATGACTTCAATCATAGTTTCCCGGATCACATAAACGTAGATTTCCTTGCCGTCTCTCAAGGATTCTAAAACGTTTATTATCGTCTTCTCTCTAATTGATCGATTTCTTAATATCTCTACATTTATACATACAAGGCTTTATATCGAGTGAAGAATTTTTTTTCCTAGTCTAACCATGATTCCTAGTCTAGAAATACAACCAAAACTCTTCCTTTTTTAGTCTTCTTGTCAAACTATGAGTAACTTATATTATCCTAATTAAAACAAATTATAATCAAACTCAACTTCCTAGTTTGATACAAATTTCAACTTATTTTAATTCTAATATAGAAACAAATCTTCTATTACCTAATATTCTAACAAAACAAAAACACACATAGCACAAACAATAATCTAATGTACTAAGCTCTCCTTTATTGATGGTGAACGTGTGTCATCAATAGTTTGAAGGATTGGTTGGTTGTAGATTGTGTTATTTTCCAAATTAATTTCTAACAATACTATGTATATAATGAATAATATTAAATATGCAACCAAATCCTATAACCAACTGCTTACAACCTGAGTTGAAAAATTTTTATTAAACATATAATTTTTCTTTTTTTTTTTTGTTTTTTTTTTCTCCTTCGCCAACTTAAGTTGTAAGCAGTTAGTTGTACGTGGAGCATTGTCCATATGTAATTACTTCTAAGATTCTAAAACTTCCAATATGTTCAAAGTTTGATATGGCAATAAATTTTATAACAATGTTAGACATACAACTTAAATAAAACCCAAAGTCTACAGCCTGATGTAACAATTTAAGTAGTAAAATCCTACTCGAGATAGAAATTTTTTCACATGTTTTTTTCTTCTTTTAGTGAATTTTTATTATGTAGGCTGTCTAATCAAGTTGTAGACTTTGGGTTATATTGGAGTTATAAGTTTAGCACTACTATAAATTTTAAGATTAACATAATAAGATTAATAATGGTTGGGCTCTATGCATTTTCAGAGATTCCATGCGCCTATTTTTTTAATTAAATTTATAATACTATAATATCTTTAGATCCTTTTCAAGTAACTCTTATTTATTCTCTTTTTTCATTAACACTTAGTTTCTTATATTTATAGATTTATTTTTAAAACAAATTATCACAAACAAATTATCTTGCAATTTCTATCGACATTATTGATTATATGAAATTGAATTTACTTAGGCTCTAAGATATTATATTTCTCTCTTTAAAAAAGTTCCATCAAATTAAAAATTATCATTAAAAACGTCATTACAAAATCAAAAAACAACACTAATAAAAGCTAATAAAATACTTGTACTTAGAGACAAACAAAAAGATTAATAATCCATATATTCGCTCACAAAGTTTTGTATTCACAAAAAATCAAATTTATATTCATACATGGTAATAATCTCTAACTTAATTTAGACTCAATTTATTAGCCTTTTGTGTAAGAATATATTTGAAATTATTAGAATATGTTAAAGAAATTTGTAGCTTTAAACTGTTTAATTAGTGGATGTACATACAAAAATAAATGTTAATATCAAAATCTTAGCCAATTAAATTGATATTTGATGATATTTCCTCAAAATAAAAAAGAAGTAATAAAAAAATGAATCATTTAATGTCATTAACGTCAACTTAACATAACCTAAGATCACAAAATAATTGCAACGATCAAAATTATGAAAATAAAAACAACAAATTATTGTAAAACCATAAAAAATCCTTAAAAATTAATAAATAAACCAAATATATATATATATATTCCATGAAATTTCAACCCATTTTCTTTGATGATTCATCATTTATCAGGACAAAACATCATAACCAATGGTTTTATGTTTTAATTACTTTTGTCCTTAATGCACCTTTTGCATTGGTCTAATTCAAAATCTAATCTAGATGCCGCATCTTTTGTTTGTAATGTCCAAATCTTTTGTCATTGATTGTTTATCTAATATATTAAATTCTATGGTTGTAACATTTCATGTTGCTTCGATTGATATGAAAATATGAAAAAATTCTTAGTTTACAAAGCTAAATGGTGCAGCAACGTAGCCCGTCTTCTGATTTCCTTGAGTTTGCCATGGCTGCTTGAGGGCTTGGGGACTCGAAAATCTCTGTTAAGACAAGTAATTGATATTCCGAATTGAATCTCAGAAAGCCATTTGGGAAACTAATCAAGAATTTCTATTTTTATGTTCTTTCATAACTTCTTGTTCTCCTTTCGAGGTTTGGAAGTTAATAAATTGGACTATGATACAACTATATATGCAACAAAGCTAATAATTCTGTGGGTAATTGATAAACCTCCAATCAAGTTCACCTATACTAGACGCCACCAAAATAAGAAGTGAGGGGCAAAGATGTGAATTCAACAAATTTGAGGGAGATTCTTTTTTTATCTTTCTGATATTTTTTCAGTTATTGCTGTGCTGTTTTTGGGTGCTATGGGAGTTAGTTATTTTGTTGCCTAGGGAAATGTGAAGTTGGTTATAGAATATAAGAAGAAGGGAGGGAAGGGAGAGGGGACTGCCTACGGAGTAATTTGTTGATAATTGTTTCTCTTGGGAGAGCTGGTAGGACTCTCGAATTTCCTCCCAAACACTCCATTAGACTCCAATTTCATCTTCTATTTGCTTACCTACTGTCTCTAATCCAATTCAGTTCCTAAAACTTGGCTAAATCTACTGTGAAATGTGTGTGAGAGAAGATAGAATTTATCAGTAATAATCATCCAATCCTGTAGTTTTGGCTCTTTTGTGGATTTGTGTATGATGATTACTTAAACTATAGTTAGTCTATTATTCATTTATATCATTTTTGGATTTTGGTACTGATTATGCAGAGCCAAGTTATGTGATGCTTGTACATTGGATTTGTGGAAGGGCTCTTTCTCTAGCTTCTAGTAAATGCCTCACGCCAGGTGGGCATCGATGTTTTGCCCTAAATGGAAAGCGATAGATATTTCCATAAATTTATCATAGCAATCTGGCCTCTTTAATGTCATAAGGTTGAGGATTTTGCAATGTTATAATAAATTAAATGATCATGGAGTGCATACCAGGCTTACCTTCTCAGAAAATCCCAAGAATATGAAAACTTTGCTTGCAAAAATGATAAATTTCAAGTATGCTCCTGAAGGATGAATCAATGTACCTTTAAGCTTTACACAGGCATGTTCAAATGTTGGAATAGTCTTGCTCTTGTTATTTGATTTTCCTTACTTTGTGTTTCACGCATTCTCTTTACTATCCTTTTCCTTCTGAAATCACTTGAACCATGCTACATGGTTAATAGACCATCAGAGGAGTAATCATTTGTGAGGCGAAGAATAAGTACCAAATTTGTCAATAAGCAACTGATGGTAGGTGGTAACCAGTGTTTCCAGATTTATAGTGTATCCATTGAAGCACCATGCCTCCATCAATTGTACAAGTTAATTCATAAATTATGTTTTCTTCTATATGATACCTTTGCGGTTCCTACCGCTTTTCCCTTACATTTCTTGCTAGTATCTTAGAGAGTTCCTTTTCTAATTATTTCTCTCCTAATTTTCGTACAATGGATGCACTGCTTCAGTATATGTATTCGGTACTCTTCCTCTTAGATCTCTTTCTGGAGTTCAAAAACCAAAGCCAAGCTACTGCTTGCTAAATATTCCAAGAGTATAACACCACGCCTCAAGGACATTGTCTTTTTAGTTTGCTTCAGTTACTTCTCACTTTCCACTTTCCTATTTTCAAAAAATTCCACTTTCTGTACTGCAGTGGAGTATCATTTGTGGTGGTAGTCAGTTAATTTGGTTATTGCAGCTATAGATGCTGGGTCTGACTCAAAACTTTTCATTCTTGATGGCATTTTGACTCTATAATGTACACTTGCATTATTCTGTATGAACTAATAAATATAGAATTTTTTCCAACTACAAGTTTAGTTTGAGAAGTTGATCTGTACTGCTGAGCTGAAAGTCTCTCAGTAGATATAGTTTTCTCTGTGGCTTCTGTTATTTTATCAAAATTTTGGGCTAATTTGCAGATGTCAGTGCTAGGTGATAGTTGTCCAATTAGCTTTGTGTTTTGTTATTGAAATAAAAACCTTTTAGCTTTATGTTTTGTCACATACTTGGCTTTATCGTTCTCCAAGGGGTAGTTTTATATTAGGATGCAGTATAAGAAGTGCAAAATGAAAAGGTCGGAAAATAATACGAGTGCTAGTCTATACATTCAGTTAAATTTGTTGTTTCATTCAGCAATTTCATCTCAAATAGATGTGACTTTAATTATTATATCATTTAATTTTAAGTTTTTGGTTTTTGCTTCTCCAGACTTGCATGGAATTTGTTTAAGTACTGCCATTCAGGTATTCATTTCACCCAAATTGATGAAAGTAAATGGTACTCAACAAACAAGATTATGGGTGCTATTACATTACAATTCTTGCTGCTTCACCAAATGTGCAAGTTCTTAAAACAACAATTGCACAAGATATCTCGTTCCTTGTTTTTCTTTTTCTGCTATCGACATGAAGAACAAGTTAAATGATGAGTGCAAACGCCTTAATTTGTTTTGATAGTTTCAAATATCTATGAAATCAAGGTTTTCTTTTTTGTTTTGTTTTTTTTTTTATTTTGTAGTTATCTTTCATACTAGTATGATATTGCATGAAGTTTAACAAGTCAAGTTCAAAATTACGAAGTAACAAAAGAATCATTGTTCTTTGCCTACATAAATGCTTTACATTTCATTGACTAAAAACCTAAGTTAGCAAAGTGTTGCATCAAGATTCTTTGTGTTTTTGGATCCTTTGTGATATATAATCTCATCAAAGATCTGAGTGGCTAGAAGTATAAAAAATGTAAAACCGTTTGTGCGGAGAAATTGTCTAAACCTTTTTTTTTTGTGTAGAAGTGAGTTTTGAAGGAAGGATGCCAATATTAAACAAAGAAGTGACGGTTGTGCAAGAGCTGGAGTATGCTTCAATCTGCCTTAACTCTCTCAAGTATACTACAGTGCTGAAAAGATGAAACTCAAAAACTTATGTTGCAAGGTCTATTATCCAACTTGTGCATATTTAAGATTTTAATTCCCAAGAGAATATGGTGGTGGATTTTTTGGTTGAACTAATTGAACCTTGCTGGTGTGTTACTGCATGCATTACTTAAACCATAGTTGTTTGCAATGTTCTTTATATTCTAGGGAATTTGTTGGTAGGTAACCCTACTCATGTGCTTGATGTGTGCATTTGTAGGATGAACTAATATACCTTAAATCTTTGCAAAAACATGCTTCTAAAGCTGGACTAGTCTTGCTTTTTCTTATTTGATTTTCCTTGCTTTATCTTTTTCACATCGTCTTTTTTTTTTTAAATATATATTTGCTCCTGGAATCACTTGAACCATGCTCCATTTTTATGAAATTTTATCTGATAGACCATCAGATGATCGTACTCTTTTACAAGAGTGATAGTCATTCCCAAAGCAAAGAATTTAAGTTAACAGTGAATTTATCGATAAGTTAAGAGATTGTAGATGGTAAAAAGTCTTTTTCAGATTTGTAATGTGCCCACTGAAGCACCATTTTATCATTTTTGCAGTTCAGTTTATATATTATGTTTTCTTTGACACCACTTCTATGGTTCCTAGCCACTATCCATCTTCCCTTCCATTTCTTGCAAGTATTTGGCAGATTTCCTGATATAATTATTTTTGCCCTGCTTTTGGTGCAATGGATGAGCTACTCCTGGTCGAAGCTTGTACTCTTCCACCTCACAGCACTTAAAAGTGCTTGCTAAATGTTCCAGGAGTATATCACCATGCCTCAAGACCATTAGCCTCATTGATTTTTTTGTTCATTTTGGTTGCTTCTTGCTTTTCACTTTCCAATTTGCCAAAATTCTGTATCCTTCCTTTAATTTGCGGTGGTAGCCACTTACCTTAGTTATTGTTATCATAGTTGCTGAGTCTGAGTCAAAACTGACACGTCTAACCTGTTCATCAATTTTATTTCTTCCTTTTCCCATTCTAATAATATTTTCTATTGAGACAGTAGACATCCAGAACTCATCTGCTAATTACATGTGGCATTGGCAGGAATGAAGGCAAATCCATTGTATTCTAAACTTTCTAATCAAATGTAGCTACTCTTACTTAGTGTATATGTTGGTGTTAAAGTCTACTACATATGCATGTGCCATACACATGATGAGTTTTAATTAACTTGTGATAAAACAAGAATATTGTTTTTATTCCTCTTTTAATGTTTCTAGAATTATATTTTATGAAGTATTTGATTTGTAATAAATATCTCTTTAGATTAGGATATAATATCTTGTATCGTAATTAGAATGGGAGAATATTTATTTATCCTAATTCCTTTTGGAGTTTGTTTATAACACTTCCTATTTTATTTCTCATAATCCTAATATGATTTTGATTAGAATTTTTATAGGATTTTTAGGTGATTTCGGTCAGACCTCTCACTATATATATACAAAGCTATTCAGGCAGCTGATTATGTGATTGAGAGATTGACATGTTGGCTGATTTGGCAGTGAGAGAGTCTTGAGTTAGGCATTCCATAAATTCATAGAAGAGAGCTTTAACGCAAAAGGAATGTTTTTATTGATTTGAATATTTGAGTCTTTTGATTCATGTATAAGTGGTAAAAATCATACATGAGTTGCTGATTGAGTCTGTGTGAGTTAATAGACACTTGGGATAACTTACGGGTTAAGTATTTATGTAATTCAGTGTCAAACGTCATTGTTGTGTAACTTAATAGTGTGTTGTTAAGTTATCTGCGACAGAGAGTGGGCAATGTCACTAGAATTTAAGATCTTGGCGGGATTTTGTTTGTCAAAGATTAGGTTAGTGTGTGAGAGTGAGTAGCACTATAAAAGGCCCTAAAGATTGTACAAATAAGAACTTAGTAAATTGCAGCTCTATAGCTATCCGTGGACGTAGGTTTTATAACCGAACCACGTAAAAATCCTCCTATGCTGATGTACATTACAGTTTACTGTTATAATTCTTATAACTGCATACCTCCAGAACTTTCAATTAGTATCAGAGCAGGTTCACTGATAGACAAATGAAGAAAATGATCATACTGATCTGGAAGGATAGAGTTTATTCGCACTAGAGGATCCAAAGAACAACCACCCATTCTTGCTTATGCTAATTATTCATATTGGAACGTAAGAATGATGATGTATATCAAATATTTTGATGACAGGGCATGGACTAGTGTGCTTAAAGGATGGACACCGCCAACAAAGTTGAATGCTTTTGATGATTCCGAACCAAAACTTGAGGATGGACTGATGAAGAATACTGACGTTTCAGCTGGAATTCAAAGGCTCTCAATGCAATTTTTGCTACAGTGGACTTAAACAACTTTGGGCAGATTTCAAGGTGCAAAGTGACTAAAAAAGCTTGGGACATACTTGAGGTTAAACATGAAGGTATCGCATCTGTTAAAAGATCTAAATTGATAAGACTTAATTCTCAATTTAAAAATCTGATTATGCATAAGGATGAGTCAATTTCTGAGTTTTACTCTAAGATATGTCACATTACAAATTCAGCATACATGCTTAGAAAAACTTTCACGGATGCAGAAGTTGTTAGCAAAATAATTAGGTCTATCCCAGATAAATTTCAACCCAAAATCTCAGCCATTGAGGAGGTTAAAAACACTGATGAAATGAGAGTTGATGAACTGATTGGCATTCTCTAAAACCTTGAAATAAACAAAATACTAGGAAGCAAAAAGGTAAAAGCATTGCATTTAATATGAAAGTTGAAAAATCTGATGATGAATGTAGTGATAAGCTTGATGAAACTTATTCTAAATAGATTGCTTTTCTAACAAGAAATTATGTCAAGTTCTTGAAAAGAAATTTCAGGAAAAAGAATGAAGGAAAGCCATCAAACTCAAGCGAAGAAAAATTCAGAAAGTTCAGCAAGGAGAATGATAAGAAGAAGCGAAAACAACCTGAAAAGAAAGGGCAAATTCAGTGTTATGAATGTTCTAGTTATAGGCATATTCAATCTGAATGTGATGAATCAGAATCAGAGTCAGAAGATCAAGATTGTATGAGCAATTTTGTTGCACTTACAACATCTGCAACAGATAAAGGGAAAGCTATTATGTCTGACATAACAGAAAATTACAGAACAAGTGTTGATCATTCTGATGAAAAAAATGGACCAGAATACTATGAAGAGTTGCAAGAGACATACAATGCACTCTATGGTGAATAGTTGAATCAGAAGGAAGAAATCAAAATCTTGAAAAAGAAGATTGAGATACTGGAATGTGAAAAATCCTATTTTGAAAATCGTATCTTGGAGCTGGAGACTATTGTAACAGATAAAATAGCACATATTGAGAAAACACAACAGAGTTGGTTGAAAGCAAGAGTTGTGTTGATTAGAGCAGTCAAACTTGATCAGGTCTTGAGTCTTGGAAGAGATAACTCCAACAAACATGGATTGTGGTATAAGAAGGTAATATGACATCTTCATGTAAAACAGTTTTTGTGAAAGCCTCAACATCAAGTAAGAATTTAGAACTTAACTCTTCCAAAAGCAGTGAGACATTTGTTTCTCCTCTAAGTTCTTTCAAACTCAATCCTGAAAAGGTTAAGAAATTTATTCCTACTTGTTATTTTTGTGGTAAAAAGGGACATATTAAGCCTAGATGCTTTAAATTGTTGAATCTTTTGCATAAAATGTCAAAACAGTTCAAACTATTACCTAAATCACACCTGCACTAGGTTAGGAAAGACAAAACAGTATGTCATGTTGCTTTTATTGCACTTAATCATGTATCCAACAATTTGTGGTATTTTGACAGCAGTTGTTCTAGGCATATGATTGGAAATAAACAGTTTCTAATAGACTTTAAAGCATGCAAGTTTGGTAATGGTAATGTCAACTTTGGAGATAGAGCAAAAAGTAAGATCATTGGTAAAGGCACTTTGAATGTCAAAGGCCTACCCAATTTTTAAAATGTCTTGCTGGTTGAAGATTTGAAAGCTAACCTTATTAGCATTAGTAAGATTTGTGATGAAAAGTATAATGTTAATTTCACACAAACCAAATGCATGGTTTGAGATAAGTTTGGTAAATGCATTCTAGAAGGTAATAGATCTTCATATAATTGTTATTTGGTAGAAATTGCATTCCATGCTAGGATTTCAGATTTAGAATTGTGGCATCAAAAGTTAGGACACTTAAATTACAAAAAATTGGTTAAATTAACTAAGTTAGGTGTTGTCAAAGGAGTTCCTAAACTTGATGACAAAGTTAATGAAATTTGTAGACCATGTCAAATGGGAAAACAAATCAGAAGTTCACACAAATCAAATCTACATCTTAGCACCTCTAAGATACTTGATTTGCTTCACATGGATATTATGGGTCCTATGCAAATTAAAAGCATTACAGGTGAGAGATACATATTTGTTTGTCTGGATGATATTTTTAGATATACTTGGGTTGATTTCATTAAAGAAAAGTCTGACACTTTTGAAGCTTTTAGGAATCTTTGTGTTAAGCTTAAAAATGAGTAAAACAGAAACATTGGCAGGATTGTGAGAATAAGAAGTGATCATGGTAAGGAGTTTGAAAATGTTAGCTATAATGACTTTTGCAAATATCATGGAATTGATCATGAATTTTCAGCTCCCAAAACCCCTGAACAGAATGGCATTGTGGAAAGGAAGAATAAAACTCTTTAAGAGATGACATGCTCAATAGCAAGAAGTTGACAAAAAGGCTATGGGCTGAAGCAATAAGCACTGTTTGTTATATTTCAAATAGAGTTTTTCTTAGATCTAACACTAACCAGACACCTTATGAAATTTTAAAAGGTAGAAAACCAAATTTGAAATATTTTCATGTCTTTAGATGTAGGTGTTATATCTGAAATGATAGAGAGCAGCTAGGTAAATTGGATCCAAGAAGTGATGAAGAAGTCTTTGTGGGATATGCATAAAACAGCAAAGCATTTTGAGTTTACAATCTGAGAACTGAGGCAGTGGAATCTGCAAACGTAGTATTTGATGATCTTGACGATTATGCAAGGTACTCACAAGAGGAAAGCATAACCAGCTTTAAAGATAATATAGAAAAGTCAGATTCAGATAGTAACAACAAAGAAGATTCTGTTATGAAAGAGGAAACAGTTGTTGTTACACCTGACGTAACAGTAACATCTGACAACTCAGATTTAAATAGAAATTCAATCAAGAATGAAGATGAAAAGAAAGATCCACCTACATGGATTCAGAAGGCATATCCAACAAGTTCTATCATTAGAACACGAGATGGCATGGTAAAGACTCGAAGCAAGGTAAGAAACCAGGTAAGGTTTGCATGTTATGTTTCTTTAGTTGAATAAAAAAATGTGAAAAAAGCATTAAAAGAAGATGTTTGGATACAAGCCATGCAAGATGAACTTAATCAGTATAAAAGGAATGAAGTATGGGAATTAGTTCCTAGGCCAAAAAATGCAAATGTCATTAGAACTAAATGGATATTCAAAATAAAACTGATGAAAGTGGACAAGTAGTAAGAAACAAGGCTAGGCTAGTTGCAGAAGGTTACACACAAGTAGAAGGCATAGACTTTGATGAAACCTTTGCACCAGTAGCTACACTTGAGTCAATCAGATTACTACTTGCAATTGCTTGTTTACTTGATTTTAAGTTGTATCAAATGGATATTAAAACTGTATTTTTAAATGGCTATCTAAATGAAGAAGTCTTTGTTGAACAGCATAAAGGATTTGAAGATCTTAAACATCCTAATTTTGTGTATAGATTACACAAAGCCTTGTATGGTTTGAAACAAGCTCCTAGAGCTTGGTATGAAAGGTTGACGAATTTTTTGATCAACAAAGGTTATAAAAGAGGTAACAATGATAAGACTTTGCTCATCAAACATGCATCTAACTATTTTATTGTTGCTCAAATATATGTTGATGACATTGTTTTTGGATCAGCTAACAAAAGCAAGATTAATGAGTTTGTTAAGTTGATGCAAGAAGAGTTTGAGATGAGCATGATAGGAGAATTAAATTTCTTTCTTGGATTACAGGTTAAGTAAATGAATAATGGGTATTCATATCTCAATCAAAATATGCTAAAAATCTTGTAAAGAAATTTGGGCTTAAGAATGCAAAATCAATGAAAACTCCTATCAGTACTAACCTTAAACTTTCAAAAGATAATACAGGAAAAGAGGTTGATGCGAGTTTGTATAAAAGTATCATTCGCACCAGACTTGTGCTTTAGTGTAGGACTTTGTGCAAGATTTCAAGCAAACCCCAAAGAATCACATCTGCCAGCGGCTAAAAGAATCATTAGGTATGTACATGGAACACATGATTACGGTATATGGTTTTCTAAAGATACAAATGATTATCTTACAGGGTTTAGTGATGCTGATTAGGCAGGAAATGCAGTTGATAGAAAAAGCACATCATGAGGATGTTTCTATCTTGGTACTAACTTGGTTTCATGGCACAGTAAAAAGTAAAATTTTATTTCTTTGTCTACTGTTAAAGCCGAATACATAGCAACAGGGAGTTGTTGCACACAACTATTGTGGATGAAGCAAATGTTGAGCGATTATGGGATTAAACAAAAGCCTATAACTGTGTTTTGTGATAATACTAGTTCTATAAATATTTTCAAAAATCCTGTTCAGCATTCTAGAACAAAACACATTGACATAAGATACCATTTTATAAGGGAACTAATAGAGTCTAAGGTGATACACATTGAACACATCTCCACTAATAGACAATTGGCTGACTTGTTCTCTAAGGCATTGGATACAAGAAAAGCCTTAGGCATCTGTCAGTTACATGAATGAACACTGCCTACTGTTATGTTAATTGTATCTGCAATATCATAAGTTTTCTTCTAATTAAGCATGTGTAAGCTGTGATATAAAAAATTGTGTGAATAATTAAATACCAGTTTAAAAATGAAAAATACAAAGATGGCTACCAGTATATGATGTGTAAAAGCCATCCATTGAGAGTAACTTCATTGTATCTAGGAAATATGGTGAGGTCACCCACTCAAATAGAAAAGGGCTACCTCTATACATGTGTGAAAGCTACTGTATTATTCAGCAAATTCATATTGAGACTAACTTTTATGTGTGTAAAAAGCATGCTCAAGTTGATCACTCAATTGGATTAAGTGATGAAATAATTAAAAGAAAATAAAACAGCTCTTGAATATGCTTTCTTAGAATGATTCATATGATGTTCAGATATTGTTGTTATGTTATTTTTAACTGTATTTTGTTACATTTTTCGTAACATACGGTGCTCTTTGTGCTTCTCCAAAATTTGATTTTCTTGTGTGTCCATGTGTCAAGAATGCCACGTTAGCATTATTGAATTGAGGGGAAGAAGTTTCAATTGCAGGAATCATGATTCTATTAGAATTCCTTATTCAAATTGGTATCAAATTTGAATTTTTGTCCATTAATGTCAGTTATGAAACGGTTTTGGAAATACAATTAATATTAAACTTTGTTAAAAACAAATTTGTTTTCAATAAAGCCCAGTATATTACGAAATTGCTTAAGGCTTTTCATGTTCATTCCATACTCCCACAACAGTTTCTTCCTTGGCCCGTGTCTTTCTTCTCTCTTCCTGTTCTATAAATTTTTTTCTGCAGACCAGTAACCCTAACCATAGCGACCGAAACTGGTTCGATAAAATCCACTAGTTCTTCATCTTCTCATAGCAACTCCAGTTACAAAAAGAGTGACAGTGCACCGTCATCTTCAATGCAACAAGCGCATGTAGAGATTGTTGTTGATCCTGCCATGGGTGAGGATGAGCAAGTTCCAGTGAAGAAGATAAAAGATAAAGTAAAGCCAAAGTACAATAAGTTTCTCACAGCCGACATCAAGCAAAAGTTCGAGAAGTACACTTCACAAAGGAAGTTGCAGATGGAAAGGCTGGTAAAGCACTCTGATTTCAACACCTATGGCCTGAGTGAGTTGCTTGAGTCTATATACTGGACTCGTACAATAAACAACTTCCTACCCCCTGTGAAGTCATTAATCCATAAATTTTATGCCAATATCTCAACTGCCATTGATGATCCTAAAAGTTTTCATTATCTCAAAGTTTGTTGTAGAGGAAAGTTTATGAAATTCTCTCTGAATATCATAAACACTTTTCTAGATATTACTATAGGCAGTTTGCATTCTTTAGATGAGGAATTTAACATGGCTGAGGTGATAAAGGAATTGACTGGAAGAACAGGCATTGTTAGGAAACCGAGAGATAGTATAGACCAGCAGTGCCTTAGGAATAAATATAGAGTGATGCATAAGATAGCTCAGTTTAATTGACTTTCCTCTTCCTATCAGAATCAAGTTCGGGAAGACAAAGTGAAATTTTTGCATTGTTTAGGCACCAATCGACCAATTAACTTTGGTTTGTTAGCTTATAGATCCATTGTTCAAATTGGTTCATATCTCTCTGATTATTATCTGCTTGTGTTTCCATGCTTAATTCAAGGGATTCTTGCACAGAATAGCATTCCTATAAGTCTCAAGGAGACATAACCATCACCACTAGCAGAAGTCCCACTAGTTCCTACTCAACAACCTACTGTTGAGTTACCCACAACAGAAACCAGTGCAGACAGACGTAACAGGGAGATTCGAAGAATTGTAGTTGCAATCACTGCCACTTCTTCTGACACAGCTGAAGAACAACCTGCTCCTACAGCTTTTGAATAGCCAACTCCAACCATATTAGGGAAAAGATATAAACAAAGGCTGGCTGACTCAGGAAGCACACTGACAGTTCCTCTTCTCCTCCCATTCAAAAGTCTCCAAAACTTCGTTAAGTGCTTTTGGCACTTGTGCTGAAATCAAAGGGGAGATCAAGGAGTTTTCTGATTTTCTGATTTTTTTTATGATCTTTTTGTTATGTCTGATAGTATCGTGGTTACTTACTCCTATTTTGTTTATATTTTTGTTGCTTATTTCTCAAGGGATGTAAGTAAGTAATAAGGGGGAGTGAGAAGAACTTCTTTTGTTTGCTTTATATGTGCATTCAAGATATCTTGCGTTGATGAATGTTTTGCTTGGATGTTTTTGCTTTGATCATGATCTGATTGCATTGATTGATATAATTGCTCTGATCATGAATTGATTAACGTGTGTTGCTTGATCAGTTTGACAAAGTCATTTTGATTGCAGGATATACTTATTTTGACAGTGTTCTGTTATGCGTTTTGTAACAGCTCGTTGGTTAATTCTTTACACATGATAATTTCTGCTTTCTATTTCATGATAGCTTATTGTTATGATTAACTTATTATGTGTGCTTTTCTTTGATCAGAGATAGTTTGGTGTTTTCATCACAAGTTGCCAAAAAGGGAGAGATTGTTGGTGTCAAAGTCTACTACATATGCATGTGCCATGCACATAATGAGTTTTGATTAATTTGTGATAAAACAAGAATATTATTTTTATTGCTATTTTAATGTTTCTAGAATTATATTTTAGGAAATATTTGATTTGTAATAAATATCTCTTAGATTAGGATATAATATCTTATATCCTAATTAGAATAGGAGAATATTTATTTGTCCTAATTCCTTTTGGAGTTTGTTTATAACACTTCCTATTTTATTTCTCCTAATCCTAATATGATTATGATTAGAATTTTTACAGGATTTCTAGGAGATTTCAATCAGACCTCTCACTACATATATAGAAAGCTATTCAGGCGGCTGATTATGTGAGTGAGAGATTGACGTGTTAGCTGATTTGGTTGTGAGAGAGTCTTGAGTTCGGCATTCCATGAATTCATAGAAAAGAGCTTCAATGCAAAAGGAATGTCTTCATTGATTTGATTCTTTGAGTCTTTTGATTCATGTAGGAGTGATAGAAATCGTACATAAGTTGTTGATTGAGTCTGTGTAAGTTAGCAGATACTTGGGATAATTGTGGGTTAAGTTTTTATATAATTTAGTGTCAAACGTCATTGTTATGTGTAACTTAACAGTGTGTTGTTAAGTTATCTGCGACAGAGAGTAGACAGTATCACTAGAGTTTAAGATCTTGACGGGATTTTGTTTGTAAAAGATTCGGTTAGTATGTGAGAGTAAGTCAACACTGTAAAATGTCCTAAAGATTGTATAAATAAAAACTTAGTGAATTACAGCTCTATAACTATCCGTGGATGTAGGTTTTATAACTGAACCATGTAAAAATCTTCTTGTATCGATTTATATTATAGTTTACCGTTATATTTCTTATAACTACATATCTTCAGAACTTTTAGTATAGATGGAATTATTTTTATCTAGTGAGGTTCAAATAATAACCCAAGTGAGAATTTTCATCAACTTGAATGACACGAGCAAGTAACACTAGTTGGACAAAAACTTTGAAATGTACTAAAGCCTGACCCGAGTCAAACCCGGTCCCGTTCGAAACATACGAAACTCGGATTAAACCGTGGTCCAAATTCGAATTTGACTACCCTTAGTTGCTTGCAGCGGTTGGTGCTTGTTACTGATTAAACGTCCAATCAAAATAAATGAAGTAAAAGAGCAAACAAG
Organism: Boswellia sacra; assembly: GCA_013180625.2. NCBI lineage: Eukaryota > Viridiplantae > Streptophyta > Magnoliopsida > Sapindales > Burseraceae > Boswellia > Boswellia sacra. The sequence continues at coordinate 229,350 of SNVD02007364.1, read as the reverse complement.
AATTATTCTTTTTCTGAGAGCCTTTGCTTTAAGTAAATGTTTTCCGGTATAATATTCCACCATTTCAGTACAGACCAGTTGAGTGTAATCCAACGGCTGTGGTTGCAGCAAAAGCTGATCTGCAAAATAGTGAACACTGTAGATCTGCAAAGTAAAGCAGAGTCGCAGCAGCAAGCTTCATTAAAATCACGAGCCAATAACAAGAGAGTTTTTGTAGATAAAGGAGCAGTCGGAAAACGGGAGATAAGTAAAGTCACAGTCACAGTAAACACTTCAAACAAGTGGAGCAAGGAAGTCGTACATGGAAGTCAAAGCTTTTTTAGATGGTAAAGTTCAGATCTTTACATTTTTCAAGATGTAGAATTTCTTGTTTCATGTCTTGATTCATGAAATCTCAGACCAGCTTTTGTTTATTGGGTTTTGTTTTTTATTTTCCGTCTTTCCTCAAGATCTAAAATTTCTTAGTTCATATTCTAGAAGTTTCAGTTTTATTTTTTGTTTTTCTCGTTTTGGTCTTAGTTTTCTTCTTGTTATCTTCCTTCATGATCAAAAGTTTATAATGCTCAAAAGTTTGCGTTTTTATATGTTTTTGCGTTTGTTGTTACTTTTCTTACATCAAGATCTAGAATTTCTTGTTTGATATTCTCGAAGCTTCGGTTTTTTTTTTCTTGGTTTTTTTTTTGCTGTTTTTACCTGTAGCTTAATTCTCATTAAGTTCTTGTTCTTCTGCAGCTATCCCTCGAACCCAATACGGTTTCTCTCTCAGTTTGAGAGCAGAAGGTAGCTTAATTTAATCGCTTCACTAGCAATCTCCATGAGGCTTTGAGTCCGGAAAGTTTACAGATCTTCGTGGATGATGGTCAACTTTAGAGGGGAGATGAAGTTTCACCTATCCTTTTTGAAAGCAGGCAGAGAAACAAGGGTTCCAGCGCTCATTTTTTCTGAAAGCTTCCCTTCGTCTACTCGGTGCTTCAATGAAATGGCAAAGCTTGTTCATGTAAGCTTTGGAGAGGAATCTGAGGAGATGAAAGAGAAGGTGCAGAGATGTGGAGATGCTTTCACTGAAGCATCTGATCTGTTTGGATGGGATCGTACATAGCTAGGTAAAACTGTGTCTGTGAAGTCTTTTTATATTATTATTGATGCCATGTTAGTATAATTTTCTGGTTCAGTTGCATTGAAGATTTATGTAATGCATATGCTCAAAACCGCTTCAATTTCAAGAGATTGATTTAATTTATGCTGGGTTTAGTTTAGTCTGATTTTTGGTGGTGGTACTCTGTAAGACCAGAAATTTCAAAATGCATATACAAAAACTGTTTCAATAAAGTTTATAATGTAAGAGTATTTTGACTGCATAATTGTTTGATAGAGTTTTCCTGTTAAGTAGGTTAGACTCATGCAAAGCATCCCAATAAAAACCTTTTCATGAAATCAAGCTTCTTTTGAATGACAGACTAAAGGGTCCAGCTCTTGCTGTTGGTAGTTTATTCTTTGACTTTTATGTGTGGTTTATATGTTGGGTTACTATTGTTTATCTCTATATTTGGTAGGTCTAAGGCAGAACTTGTGAATGAGATTGTCAGAGATGTGGTGAAGAAACTGAAACTTGGACTAAATTTGTCTTCAGTTTTTTATCTGTGGCATAGGTGAAGTAGGGTTTATAACATATATTGAAATAGTAATTTAGTGGTTGCTGTTTCGGTATTAATGTTAGAGAAGGATATGAAGGATAGGGATGTGTTTATCTCGGTTGGACAGTTCTGCAGCAACTACAGAGATCAAATCATCACATCTTATATATTCTATTAAATCCTAGCATATTTAGTCTTTTTAGTAAGGAGATGTTGATTGATTCAGTCCAGGAAGTCGAATGATAGGTTCCTCCCAAAGTAATCTCTCACACAACACTCACACACACATATATGAACACGAAATCAGAAAGCTTAAAGAAAAATTTTAGAAGAATGCTGAATTAGCAGCTGTATTGCTTAGACAGAAAAATTCAATACAGCTTGATAAGGTTGAATAGGCAGACTTTCGAGAGGTCTGCCAGCCCTCCTATGAGCTTAGCTCAATTCTGTTTGTTTCCCAGATTCTCCATAGCCTCCTCCCTTCAATTTCCTCCCCTTAATATTCTAACTAACTTCCCTCCTTTCCAGCTCAGCAGCAAAGTAACTAACTCCCAGCTAATGGAAAATAAAACCAAATAACAGAAAACAAAACTTCTTTCCCTCTCTGCCCCTCTCTGCCCCTTACTAACAAGTTATTTCTTACGCCTAGAATAGGTAAACTTAATTTGAGGCTTAGCCCCGGTTCTATCAATACCCCCCGCCCAGACATCCACCTTGTCCTCAAGGTGGAAGTGGGGAAACTGGTTCTGTAACAGTTCAAAATCCTCCCAAGTAGCCTCAAACTCTGGAAGCTCCTTCCATTGAATAAGAACCTCTGAATGAGTGCCGAAACTGTCCCTGGTTTGACGGAATCCCAAGACACTTTCTGGTTCCGTAATAAGCTCCATTTCCTTACTAAGCTGTGGAGGAATAGAGGCAGAAACAGGTGAAGAACCCACTCCCGTAGCTGAGAAACATGGAAAACAGGATGGATGAGAGAACCAGTTGGTAATTTGAGTTTATAAGCAACCTGTCCCAGCTTAGATTCCACTAAGAAAGGTCCATAAAAACAAGGGCTGAGCTTTTCATTCTTCCTCCTAGCTAAGGATTTTTGGCGATGGGGTTGCAGCTTCAAATAAACCCAATCTCCCTCCTGGAAATTCACATCTTTGCGCTTTCCATCTGCAGTAAACTTCATCCTGTCTTGTGCCAGCTGTAAGTGAAGCTTTAACTCATCCAAAATGGCATCCCGCTCCTCCAGCAATTTTTCTACAGAGTAAACAGCAGTAGAGCCATGATTGAATCTGATTAGGGGAGGTGGATCCCTACCATAGAGCAGTTTAAAAGGGGTGGACTTGGCTGAAGTATGGTATGTGGTGTTATACCAATACTCAGCCCAAGGGATCCATCTTATCCACTGTCAGCCACAAAACACCTCAAATACGTCTCTAAGCACCTGTTGACTACCTTAGATTGCCCATCCGATTGTGGATGATAGGCAGTACTTCGGTTGAGTGCCGTTCCATGCATCTTGAACAATTCCTTCCAAAACAAACTAAGGAACACACGATCTCGGTCTGTAATAATAGAGCGGGGTATCCCATGCAGCCTGACTACCTCCTTTATAAACAGATTCGCAACTGATTGGGCAGTGGCAGGATGCTTAAGAGGCAGAAAATGTGCAAATTTGCTCAGGCGATCCACAATAACAAGAATGATGTCATAACCTTCCGATTTAGGCAGCCCCTCTATAAAATCCATTGTAATATCTTCCCAGACCTGGTTAGGAATAGGAATTGGCTGAAGTAGTCCAGCCGGAGACAAAGCTAAATATTTATTCTGCTGGCATATGGCACAAGACTGCACATAGCTTGTAATGTCCTTTTTCATACCCCTCCAATGAAATTCATGAGAGATTCTTTGTATTGTTTTCAGCAGGCCCGAGTGCCCTCCTAATGGACTGTCATGGAACTCCTTTAGTAATTTAGGGATGAATTGTGACCCCGGAACTAACACCAATTTTCCTTTGTAGAGCAGCTGATCCTGGACCACCGAAAAGCCTTCTGAATTCACTGTTCCCGCCAGAATAGAGTCCTTGATCTGCTTAAATTCTTCATTATCTTCAACTTCCTTCCGTATTACTTCACAATCATAAGCTGGAGATAAAGAAAGAGCAGTAAATTCTGGTCTGCGCGATAAGGCATCTGCAGCCTTATTTTCTAGACCGGGACGATACTGAATTTCGAAATCATAGCCCATCAACTTAGACAACCACTTTTGATGTTCTGCAGCAACCATCCTTTGTTCCAGGAGGAATTTGAGACTTTTCTGATCAGTTCTCACTAAAAATTTTCTGCCCAACAAGTAGGGTCTCCATTTTTGGACCGCCAAAACAATAGCCATCAATTCCCTCTCGTATATTGATTTCAAGCGAGCTCGTGGAGAGAGTACATGGCTAAAATAAGCAACTGGTCGCTGCCCCTGCATCAAGATAGCCTCTAGACCAGCCCCTGAAGCATCGGTTTCAACTATGAATTGTTAGCTAAAGTCCGGAAGACCCAAAACCGGAACTGTAGTCATAGCTTTTTTTAACTTTTGAAAAGCCTCTTCAGCACTGTTATTCCACCCAAAGCAGTCCTTTTTAAGCTGTTCTGTCAAAGCAGATGCTATGCTCCCATAACCCTTCACAAATTTCCGATAATACCCGGTTAAGCCAAGGAACCCTCTTAACTCCCTCAAATTTCAAGGGGTGGGCCATTGTTGCATCACCTGCACCTTTGATTCATCCACAGCCACACCCTCCCCAGAAATGATATGCCCAAGATATTCCAATCGGTCTTGAGCAAATATACATTTTTTGCGGTTGGCATATAACCTGTGCTGTCTAAGAGTTTCCAGCACCAGTGCCAAATGCTTTACATGCTCCCTCAAGCTTTTACTGTAAACTAAAATATCATCAAAGAAGACCAGTACAAATTTCCGCAAAAAATTTCTAAAAACATCATTCATTAGAGCTTGAAATGTAGAAGGTGCATTAGTGAGGCCAAAAGGCATCACCAAAAATTCGTAGTGGCCATTATGTGTTCGGACTGCTGTCTTAGCTACATCTTCTACCCTCACTCTAATTTGATGATAACCAGACTTTAAATCTAATTTAGAAAATATAACAGCCCCATACAATTCATCCAGTAGTTCATCAATGATAGGAATAGGGTACTTATCCGGTATGGTGACTTGGTTTAAGGCCCGATAGTCGACGCAGAATCTCCAGCTACCATCCTTCTTCTTGACTAACAATACTGGACTGCAAAATGGGCTACTGCTAGCCCTTATCACCCCAGCAGCTAACATCTCCTGTACCAGCTTTTCAATTTCATCTTTCTGAATCTGCGGGTATCGGTAAGGCCTTACATTAACCGGCTGACTACCCTCTTTCAATATGATAGCATGTTCATAACCTCTGTTAGGAGGCAGTCCTTGGAGCATTTCGAATACAGAACTGAAATTGTGTAACAGTTCTTTCACTTCCTGAGGAACTTTTGGGTGTACAAATTCAGGCTTCAAGGACAGGGAATTCAGTTCCAGGAGAACTCCTTGACCTCCTTCTTTTACTGCTTTCATCAAATTCTTTAGAGAAGTCTGAATTTTACATAAGCCTGGGTCCCCTTGTAACATCACTTTGGTCCCGTCAATTTTGAATTCCATAGTTAAAGCTTTACAGTCAAATTTGATTACTCCCAACTTCTCCAACCACATCATGCCCAGGACAATATCCGATCCAGCCAACTCCAAAGGAAGAAATTCTTCCACAATTATCAATCCTTGCAGAGACAGTTTAATATTTCGGCAAACCCCCTCCCCTTTAACTGGAGTTCCAGTTCCTAATAATACCCCGTACCCCCCAGTATTCTCAATGGGCAGTGAAAGTTGTCTGACCAAAGCTTGGGAGATGAAATTATGTGTTGCACCCGGATCAATTAGCACCACCACTTCCTTCCCGTGAAGCTCCCATGTCAGCTTAATAGTCTTAGGAGAGAACAGCCCAACTATAGAGTTCATTGATAACTCTTATCACCCCCAATTCATTTTTCTTGCGTTCACTGTCTTCAACAGAGAGGTCGCCATCTTCCTCTGCCTCATCAGTCTCCCCCTGAACCACCATCACCCTTAATTCCTTCAACTTACAGCGGTGGCCTGGAGAGAATTTCTCGTCACACCGGTAGCAAAGTCCTTTCTCTCTTTTGGATTGCAGTTCAACATCGGATAATCGACGAAATTGAGGTTCCGGACGTTTTGCAGGTGCCCTGTCTGGAAGTATGGTGTTTCTTCCTCCATGAGAACCAGTGTTCTTCGTCACTGGATGGCTGGTTTCAGAAGCCCATTTTCTGTCATATGGCACAGAAATGGGTTTCCAGTGTCTGAGGGTGTTTATCTTGTCTTCCAGACGCTGGGCTAGGCTCATTATGCGTTCCAATCCACTGGGCCTGTAAGCCCTTATCTCAGCCCGTAAGTCAGGCCTCAGCCCATGGATGAACTGCCCCTCCAATATATGCTCCGGTACTTCCTCCATCGCCGACGCCACCTTCTCGAACTGACGCCGGTACTCCCTGACCGTTCCTTCCTGTCGGAGAGCCAGGAACTGTTCGGAGATCTCTTCTCGGTTCTCCCAGAAACGCTCCAGCAGTAAGGCCTTCAGTTCTTCCCACGATCGGAAGGCTCGCCGGGAATCCTCCCACTGGTGCCAGGCGAAAGCTTCCCCCTCCATCGACACTGCGACGGCTATCAACTTTTCTCTCTCCGACATCCGATTAAGAGAAAAGTAGTGCTCTACCCGGTAAACCCTCTCGTCTGGGTCTCGATCCGACGAACCCTGAGGTCGCCTCGCCCTATTTCATCATTTCCACCCCCGGTATCCCCTGTCGGCGACTTCTGTTTCGACGAAGAAGGTGAGCGATGGGTGCTCTCCCTTCAATCGTCTGCCAGCGTGTCCAACCTCTCAAGAATCGCGGCCATGCTTTGCTCCAACAGCTGTACTTTGGCCAAACCATCCTTAACCGCACTCAGATCTGCTTGCATCAGGTGGACTTTCTCCTCGATTGTGTCCATTCTTCCTTCCCCCTTCTTCCCAGCCATAACCCAGGTATGCTCTGATACCAATTTGATAGGTTCCTCCCAAAGTAATCTCTCACACAACACTCACACACACATATATGAACACGAAATCAGAAAGCTTAAAGAAAAATTTTAGAAGAATGCTGAATTAGCAGCTGTATTGCTTAGACAGAAAAATTCAATACAGCTTGATAAGGTTGAATAGGCAGACTTTCGAGAGGTCTGCCAGCCCTCCTATGAGCTTAGCTCAATTCTGTTTGTTTCCCAGATTCTCCATAGCCTCCTCCCTTCAATTTCCTCCCCTTAATATTCTAACTAACTTCCCTCCTTTCCAGCTCAGCAGCAAAGTAACTAACTCCCAGCTAATGGAAAATAAAACCAAATAACAAAAAACAAAACTTCTTTCCCTCTCTGCCCCTTACTAACAAGTTATTTCTTACGCCTAGAATAGGTAAACTTAATTTGAGGCTTAGCCCCGGTTCTATCATCGAATCATATTGCTCCTTTCTAAATTAAGTCTCGAGATGAATAAATGATTCTTTTTATGAAAAAGGATGTCTTCAAGATAAACAAGTGCTTAAACAAGTCTAGTCTTAAAAATTAAATTAAGAGTTACATGTGCCACTTTTCGAATTAGATTATGAGATAAACAAGTGCTTAAAGAATGTTCATGAAGATATATTTCTCCTGGGATTATTTTCTTCTAAGGTAGTGGAAAAAAATTGGGCTTTCTCCATCTTGGTAAAGTATGAGTAGTTATGAGGAAGAGTCGTTGGTGTTTGCTATTTTTTCTCGTTTTCAAGAGTTGCTAGACCATGCTGACATTTTTTTTTTTGTAATAGTAATATAAACTTATTTGTTCCCAAAGGACTCTTGTATTGTTATCTCTGTATGAATATAATTTTTTATGTTAAAAAAAAAAAAACACTTGGATGGTTGTTCTCGTTCTATTCAGATTTAGTACTTAGGGCATGTTTGGTAGGCTGCATAATATTATATGAAGGGTCTATTTGTATAAAATTTAGTTTTAGTTGTGTTTTGTTCGGATTTAGTACTTAGGGAATGTTTGATGGGCCTCATAATATTGTATAAGGGGTCTACTTGTACAAAATATGGTTTTAGCTGTGTTTGGTTGAAACTAAGTTGAGGGTAGTATTGGAAATCATCGCATATGAAATGCATAAAAGAAAATCTATCTACAGACCTCTCCATTGAGCAGTGCTACTTTGAAGAATTTTATAAAATTCTACTAGAGTCAAATCTCTACCGAACTTTCCAGCCTAGAACTAGACACCTATGGAAGTCATTATAGCAAAAAGCATGATTTTCTAAAGAGTTTAAGTCAGTCAAAAGCAATTTATTTCATATACTCTATTATGAAAATTGACATTCTCAGTTTTATAAGTCCAGATTTGGAAAATCACAACAATCTGTACAAAACTCCAAAAATCATGAAAATTTACATTCCATTGGAAAACATGTTCAAGGGTTTTCATATAAAAAATCAGAAAGTTTTATGAAGATTTGGCCCTTCAATTCGAGTTCATTCCCCCTACTCTGTTTTAAAACAGGGGAATTCACAATTTCGAACCAGAATTTCAAAAATTCATTATAATTCACACACTACGAGTTTTTGAGTGTTTCAAAACTCTATGAACTCCTTGATATGTCTAGTTCACCATATAAAATTTTCAAAGCTAGCAAACAACCACAGAATTTATATGAATTTTCATTGCTCTTACTGCTTAGTATAGAAATTCTGTAGAACTCAAACTCCATCGTCAATTCTAATCTCTTATCACCATCGAGTCTTATCAATTCTTCCACCACTCATATAAAGTCATGCCTTCTGATAGATTTCAGAACATTCACAACACAATTACACCATGAATCATGCTATCTAATCTTAATTTCTTCCAAATATACAAGAAATAATACAAGATTATTGGAGGGGAGATGGAGTTGTACCTCTTTCCTTCCTTCCTTCTTTTTTTCCCTACTCGATTCCTTGTAAATTTGATAGAGAAAGATGAGAGAAAGAGGGCTGGACGTTTTAGAGAAAGAGAGGAAGAAAAATGGTTTTTCTAGTAGCTACCCCATATATTTATAGATAAACATCAACCCAAAAATTCAAGTCAGCCCTTAAACTTAATCTTTCATTTAGACCCTCCAATAATTTAATTTATTGCTTACTCTTGGGCATATATTCATATAAAATAATTTTGATATTGTGACATGTTAAGGTTGTTAGCATTTGCAAAATTTTGGATGTCACAACTCTTTCCCCTTAAAAGAATTTCGTCCCTGAAATTCAATATTGTTTATTCAAACAACGAGGGGTATTGTTCGCACATTTCTTTTTCTTAGTCTCAAGTTGCTTCCTTAATAAGAGTGATTATTTTAAAGCATTTTTATTGGAGATATCTTTTCCTTCTATAGACTATGCTCTTTATAGTTCACAATTGGTATTTGCCCTTATTCGAGAGAAAGATGGTTTTCTCGAACACAAAACACATCATGCACCTCTACCAGTGAAGACGGTAGTGCAAATCTAGCAGGCTGCATTCCCAAACTTCTCCAAATTTCATAAGGGCCAATGCACTTGAACTAATTTTTTGCTTCTCTCCAAATCTCATCACCCCTAACATTAGAGCAACTTTGAGGAAGGCTTTGTCGCCCACTTCAAATTTCAATTTTTTTTTTTTTTAACAACGGCGATCAGCATAACTCTTTTGTCTACTTTGAGCTGTTTTCATCCTTTCCTATACCTTTTCAATGTCTTCACAAGTTTGTCGAACAGTTTCGGGTCCAAGTATTTTCCCTTTCACCAGCCTCATCCCAATGAATGGGAGATCTACATTTTTTTTCATACAATGCTTTATCAGAAGCCATTCCAATGGTAGCTTGACAATTGTGTTGTAAGCAAGTTCCACCAAAGTTAAGTGCTTATCCCAGCTACCTTTAAAATCAATCACACCGGCCCTAAGCTTATCTTCTGGAATCTGAATAGTCCGCTTTGATTGTCCATTTATTTGAGGGTGAAAAGCCGTACTAAATTTAACTTAGTTCCCCTGGCCCTATGTAGACTTCCAAAACAATGAGGTGAACCTTCGATCTCGATCAGACATCATTTATACCGATATCCCGTGAAGTCTTAACTATTTCATTTACATAGATCCAAACATAATTCGGTCTTATCATTGTACGTAAGAATTCGTCATCAATCTTAAGAACTCTTGCACTACCATTTCTCCTATTCAATTTAATTCATCAAATTTAAATTCATGAACTCAAGTTCAATCTTAATATTTTAAATCCAAATGATACCCAGTCTCAGTTTTCAATTTCCACTCCTCTTCAATTAATGGTATCTAGAATAAAGAAAACATACTTAAACTTCAACTTAAGGACATCAAACTTTTACGTATGGTAAGACTTTTCATTTGACATGTTTCAAAACATGTCCTCTGTTATGTATTACCATCGATGACTTAATACATTCACACGTGTCTACGCAGAACACAGCACTTATATGCCTACCATGGAAAAAGGGATATGTGTCCTAGAGTATCAGGCATGAATCCACTTTTTACACATCGAAAATCTCATTGTCATCCGTTATTCATGCCATCCCACACCAACGCTTATAGTAGTTCAATCAATATAACTCTTATACCTACATAAGCATATAAAATCAAACGCATCTCATAATTAAAATTTATCCATAAGTTCATCAATCATGCAATGTCATGGATGCTTAATAATTCTTCGTGTCAGTAACGCATGCCAGAAAGCTTATGCACCCTCTTTCTAAGAACTTTCAAGAGGGTAAAGTTGACAGAACCCTCACTAGCAAAGACAGTTAGGCCTCAAGAAAATTACATCCGGGCTTAGTAGAAAGATAGATCCTCACTTATTAGCAAATACACGTGACACCAAAAATGGATAACACTCGAATCAAAGAATAAGTGAGATAGGCTGTCAATCTTCTATGATGAAATGAGGTATCACACATATCTCAATGGTTGATAACTCTCTTATATTAGCTTACTTACTAACTCTTATTGCTCAGTATTTGGCATAGAACTTGGTTCCCTTGACCGCTGATAACAAAATTGTCTACAAAATCCTAAACCTTTTATCTGATACCACTACGATAACACCCCGTACCTTAAAGGTTTAGAATGCGACTCAAAATGCATATCAACAGAAAATAACATAGCAGTGGGCTATGTTTGTCAAGGGAACTTAATCGTTTTCCTGCCAAATTCTCCCTTATTTGAGCAACATTTAACAGCTGAGGCACACAATAAATCTTATAAGGAAGAAAACTCAATAAGTTAGCTAAACAAGGCTTTAGCAATGAATAATCAACTGAAAACTTAAATACAAATGAATTTGATATTCATTGCTTGTATCCCAAGTCACCAGTTACTTCTTTTGAAAGTTAGATATCACTGTTTAGCATTCATCATCCGCGCTCCTGTGCAAAAGGACTAGCGCAGCGGCGTCAAGTTTGTGATTCCATAAGTTTCGGAGCTTCACATTGGCGCTCTTGTGCCATATGAGTTGCGCGCCTATGCCAACACTTTGCCTAGAATGTTTTAGGTCGGTTTAGGCTGCGCCCTTGCGCAAAGACACTGGCGCTCCTGTGCCAATTCTTTATTTTGGCCTATAATTCCCTCTTCTTTTCATGACTTATACATCCACACCACCACAACTTGCATTTCATGTATATCTTTCTCAAACTATTCTACCACTTACATATATATGTATGCACTCACTTCGCTTCTCATATGCCTTTCTTAAGCGCATCACATCGCACAAACATTTGTGCCCATTTCACTTCATATGTATACCTTTCTTAGTCTCATCACCTTACACATACACATATACATATATATGTACATGTCTCATTTCATATATGCCTCATTCTGGCCAAATCATATCACGCATCCTCATATACATATCTCAATTCACACATGCCTTTTTGGCAATGATTATCATACATGCACATATGTCCCTTTTTAAATTTCACATAGCCTTGGGGACACACAAACATATCAATAATGTAATCACAATATTGAGGCTAGTTCGATAAAGCAGGCAATACCAGACTCATGCTACTGAATCCTTTCCAAGGGAGCACATAGGTCGAACCTCCCCTCATTCATTAAACACACTAGTGCACAAACATTATGGATAATAGACAATTAATTCATGTGCACATAACTCACTTCATTTAAGCTTTTCTCAAGCTAATGTTCATCACACATACACAGGCTCATATTTCATTTTCCCTTAATGTTAGGAACACATATATCACATAATCACACTTTTGAGGCTAGTCCGACAATTCGGGTAATACTGGTCCCATGCTACCGAATCCCACGCGAGGAAGCGCATGGTTCTGACCTCCCCTCATTCAACTAATCACATGTATTCACTAACATACACATATATACATTGATCATAAATCACTTTTCGCCTTCAAAAACTTTGGGGGATACATATTACTCATAATAACCAAACCAAAACAATTCCAATATCTGCTTTGGACTTACGGGACGAAGCTTGCTAACCCAACGGGCTTAGGTTCTTGTTACCCCTAGCCTCACGGTTTTGCCATTGGGTGGACACTTCTTCCATAACCCAACCCTACATGCATTTGCTAACATTCAGGCGGACACTTCTACAAACCAACCCTTGTATTCACTAGCTTAGGGCAGACTCTTCCACAACCCAACCCTAAATGCATTTCACTAACTTAGGGTGGACACTTCCACAACCCAACCCTAAATGCATTTACTCGCTTTGGGCGGACACTTCCATAACTCAACCCAAGCATGAGTCATCCAAAACATTTAATGTTTATCCCCAAAGTTTTGGCATAATTTCCATTTCGCAACGCATCACATACTCGCATACATTTATGAGTGTGCCAAGTCGTACACATTTTATGGCATTTCCATTCCCATATCATTTCATAAGTATTCATTTATAATGCTATTTCACACTATGGCACACAAGCATATACCCATATACACATTTCCAATCACATATTCAAAACACTTCCAAATAAATTCACCCATAGAATAAATAATCATAAAGAAATCAACACAACTTACAAATTAACACAAAATCTATCGTGCCCTTAGAAATGGTTTAGCTGCTTACCTAATTAGCTTTGCCTCTTGATTGCGATTTCCACTTAGAAATCATCAAATCTCTCATGGATTAGCAACCATTCAAACCAACCAAACTACACTAACAATTCACTATATATACATAAGGGTTGGATAATTATAGCAAGAAGGTACGTATTCCAATTATCACCAAATTTCATGGGATTAACGTAAACACACATATAATATCCCATGAATTTTATTGAGCCAAAATAACGCCATGTACCCCTTGAGAAACACTTAATTTCATTCACACAAAAAATCTGTTTGTAGACCTCTTGACTGAGCATTGCATCTTTGAAGAATTTTATAAAATTCTACCAGAATCAAATCTCTACCAAACCTTCCAGCCTAGAACTAGAAACCCATTGGAGTCATTACAGCAAAAATCATGATTTTCTAAGGAGTTTAAGTCAGTCAAAAGCAATTTACTTCATATACTCTATTGTGGAAATTGACATTCCCGATTTTATACGTCCAGATTTGGAAAATCACAACAATTTGTACAAAACTCGAAAAATCATGAAAATTTTCAGTTCATTATAAAACATGTCCAAGGGTTTTCATATAAAAATCAGAAAGTTTTATGAAGATTTGACCCTTCAATTCGAGTTCATTCCCCCTGTACTGTTTTAAAACAGGGGAATTCACAATTTCGATCCAGAACTTCAAAAATTCATTATAATTCACACACTATGAGTTTTTGAGTGTTTCAAAAATCCTATAACTCCTTGATGTGTCTAGTTCACCATAAAAAAATTTCAAAGCCAGTAAACAACCACATAATTTATAAGAATTTTTGTATCCCTTACTGCTTAGTACAGAAATTCTGTAGAACTCAAACTCCATCATCAATTCTAATCTCCTATCACCATCCACTATCATCCAATCTTCCACCACTCATATAATGCCTTTTAATGGATTTCAGAACATGCACAACACAATTATACCATGAATCATTCCATCTCATCTTAATTTCTTCCAAATATAAAAGAAATAATGAAAGATTATTGGAGTGGAGATGGAGTTGTACCTCTTTCCTTCCTTCTTGTTCTTCTCCCTACTCAATTCCTTGCAAATTTGATGGAGCAAAAGGGCTGGACGTTTTAGAGAAAGAGAGGAAGAAAAATGGGTTGTCTAGAAGCTACCCCTTGTATTTAAAGATAAACATCAACCGAAAAATTCAAGTCAGCCCTCAAAATTCCTTAACCTTTCATTTAGACCCTCTGATAATTTCAGTCATTCATACTCTTAGGCATACACCCATATAAAATAATTTAGATATTGTGACATGTTAAGGTTATGAGCATTTGCAAAATTTGGGATGTCAAACTACCATAATCCTGCAACATTGCAGAGAAAAATATAATGATTTAAGAATGATTTTAAAACCAGAGGAGGCTGGCAGCATGGCGGAAGCACCGACTCATTATGCAACTTCAGTTCTATAAATTAAGATGTAAAAAGGCATTGCAATTCAGAAAGAGTGATGATCACCAGGCAAACTATCACTCGAGGGAAAACAGAAGGTTGCCCAGTGGAATATTTTGGGTTTCACACGTTATCAGGAGAACTGTAATTTCTCTGTTGAAGCTGGATTTGAGAAGGATGTTGTGCCGTGATTGTATGATGCTAGAACCATCAGCATCTGAGAGAGCATTAGCAGGTTTATGTCTCTCTGTCTTTTTCCTACTCTTCATTGAGGTATAGAAGCCTTCCCATGCTTGCAATCTGAGCCAAAAATTCCTTAATCACATGTTTTGAATCATAGGACACTCTCTTGACTGCTATTTGATCATATAACTAGTCAGAAGTACTCGTTCTTTAAACTTTTCCAAAACCTCCTTTTCAATATGCTCTGTCTTTGAGACCTTTTGTTGCATGTAGAGATCTTTGTGGTGGAACCTTTTACGTGTTAAGGATATTACTTCATCAATGCATGATCAAATGGATTCCAGTAATCAACCTCCTTGATTTCCGCTCAATCTTCATCATTTATGTATTTTATTTTATTGATTGTAATTACTTAATTTGCTCCTTTAATTGTACCTGATGTAATTCTTGCTATATCTGTCTTTGCTGTAGAGCTGTATATATTTTGAACATCAATGAAATGATTCTGTAGAGTTCTTCTATCAAACATCGTTATTTGTTTTTATGATATCAGAGCCTCTAAACTCATAAAAGTTTTTTTTTTTCTTCATCATGACCGATCAAAGTGCAAAAAGCTCTTCCATGGAAACCTCCTTCTCTTTAACTATTGCTTGTATTCCTTCTAGTCCTACAAATCTTATCTCCATTAACGCATCCTCTCTGCTTCCTTGTAAATTTAATGGGAAAAACTTCCGCGCCTAGTTGGTACAGTTTAATTCTCTTTCTCTTTGGCTATGATTTGTTTGGCTATTTAGACGGAACTCTTCCATGTCCTTCTGAAACTATGACTCAGAACAATGTGACAGTTTCAAATCCAGCCTGCATTAATTGCCTTTGTCAAGATCAGTTGTTGTTACATGCAATTTTCACATCATTATCAGAGTCTGTCATGACTCTTATTGCCTCTGCCTCTATATCTGCCGATGCTTGGGCCAAACTTCACAAACTTTAAGCCAACCTATCTTGTTCCAGGATGATACAATTGAAGGATCAACTTGCTTCCGTCACTGGAGACAACAAATCCATCTTAGAATATGTTCAACTGATTAAAGGTATTTTTGATGAAATTGCTTTTATTGATGCTCCCCTTAATGGTGATGATCTTCTTGTTTATGCTCTCAATGGTGCAGGAACCGAGTTCAAGGAAATATCCACTGCTATTCAGGCACGTGATACATCAATTTCTTTCGAAGAGCTTCATGATAAGCTCGTTAAAAGCGAATCTTTTCTTAAAAGAGAAGCAGCTCGTCAAGACGTTATTGTTATCACAGCCAACTATTCAAGAAAGGCAAGTAATAAGGTGGCTCTCATCAGAAGAATATCTCTTAAAATAGTTCTAACAGGTCTCTTTTTAATCCAAATCACCTACTGAATAATGGCAATTCAGGGAGTTCTTCTCACCTACAACAGTCACAAGGAGAAGCAAAGCCTAAAATCGTTTGCCAATTTTGTGATAGGATTGGTCGCTCAGCCAAGGTAGACCTCCATTTGCAAATTATGCTCTTACAAACAATTCATCTATCCATCCACTCTTCTTATCATGGACCTGATGATTTAATTACTGGAGATGGTACTGGCTTGCCCATCACTTATACGAGTTCAACTTCTATTCACACTCCCATCCACTTATTCTCTCTTTCCAATGTTTTGTGTTCCTTCCATTAGCAAAAATCTTTTTACATTTCTAAATTTTGTGATGCTAATAATGTTTCTCTTGAATTTTTTCCGTCTCATTTTTTGGTGAAGGATCTAGTCACGGGGGCACCACTTAACTTAGGGAAAGAGTAAAGGATGGTGTTTATGAATGGCCAAGGGTTGATCAACATCAAAATAAAACTCCAGAAGCTTTCCTTGGTGTCAAAGCATCCTTTGAAACCTGGCACAATTGTGTCGGCCATGGCCAGCCATCATAAAAAATATTACAGCATGTTCTTTTCGTTAATAATTTAACTTTTGAATCTTCTGGTTCATTTACTTTTGGCAATTCTAGCAAATGTAATAAAGCAAATAAGTTACATTTTCAGTGTCTACCTTGTCTAATCGTGGTCCTCTCTATTGGTTATATATGGATTTTTGGCGTCTAGCTCCAGTGAAATCATATGATGGATGTGCTTATTGTGTGATTTTTTTATTTATCGTTTCACTTAATATACTTGGCTTCTATCCTATGAAATTCAAGTCTGATGTCCATTATTTTTTTTTTCTACATTCAAAAATGCAGTGGAAAAGCTTTTCCAAACCAATGTTATATCCATCTACTCTGATAGTGGTGGTGAGTATCATACACTCAAAAACTTTTTAGCCTCTCGTGGTATAACTCATTTTCTCACTCAACCCCGCACTCTTGTAACACATTGGTTTTTTTTAACATAAAACATCGTCATATTATTGAGACGGGTCTTACACTCCATCATGCTTATCTTCCACTTCATTTTTGAACCCACGCATTCTAGACAACATCTTATTTAATCAATAAACTACCAACACCAACTCTCAAGCTTTAGTCACCTTTCGGGAACTTTTCTCGTCTCCACCAAGTTATTGCAAACTACGAGTCTTGCCTTGGCTATCCATGGCTGAAACCTTACGCAGTAAATAAACTCGAACCTCGCTCTACTCCATGTGTCTTTCTTGGTTACTCATCCTCACAAAGGGCTTATTTATGTTTTGATTCTGCCAATAATAAAATATTTACGTCTCGTCGTGTAACGTTTTAGTCTTGTGTGTTTACCACTAAGGGGGTGTTTGTTTTTCCACTTAATACTTTTTAGTATTTTTTGTCACTTATCACTTTTTAGCACTTAACAATAATGATTTAATTAATATGTTTATTTTTTCTTTTTCATATTGCTTAAAAAAAGTGGTAAGAGAATATTATAATTTAAAATAGACATACTTACCTTTATCATTAAAAAGTAATACTTGTATATTATATATCTTAAAAATTAAATAGTGAAAGGGAATAAAATTAATACAAACCTTAATAAATTAAATTTATATGATTAATATTGAGTTAAACCTTATATATGATAAAAATTTAAAAAATTAATCATAGGCTAGGTGGCTATGTGTAGTAATCTAACAATGTGTTTATTAATTTATTTAAATTATTATATTAAAAAATAATTTTTTGATTGAAAACTCTCTCACATTTAATTATTATTAACAATTTACTATACACAATTACATTTTTATTTTTTTAAATTTTAGTAAGCAACTTGTGTACACACACACACAAAGATTTATTGAATTAAAAAATTCAGTTTTTTATTTTTTTTTATTGCTTAAATTATGAATCAACTTTTGACTAAAATATATTAATAAAGATGACAAAACGACATGAATAATATATAAACTGAGACCATTACATTATTTCAATTATATTAAACTATAGAATTTATCATTGTAACCAAATCATAAAACAAACAATCAACTAATTATTTCCTTGACATAATTGACAAGCAATTTTGTCTCGAAGTTGATACATAAAAGCTTGATCTGGTGATTGAAAAGATTGACTTTCAGCTGATATTTGATTTTGATAAGCTTCATTATTCTCTAGTTGAACATCTTCATCATCAAATTTGAAAAATAATTCATCCTCAATTGACATTTTTCGAATAAAATTATGTAACGCAATGCATGATATCACTATACTTTTTTGTGTATCAAATGAGTATGGTGCCTTTTTTTTTAATATTGGGAAACGAGCCTTCAACACTTCAAAAGCGCGTTCAATGATATTTTTTAATCCAGCATGACATGAAAGTCATTGAACCATTATGGAACATGACAATATGGTGCCATAAACCCCCTTATGTGTGTATATTCAACATCAACTAAATAGTATTTATCTAAAAAAAATTATTAGTTAAATAAATAATATGAATGAAATTGAAATCAATTAATTAAAATAATTATCAATAATATACCTGGTGGTGGCATTGGAAAATTATGTCTCGGGTCATTAATATTTTCTATCAAAATCCTTGAATCATGTGCTGCTGCTTCCCATCCAACAACAGCATATCTAAATATCATGTCAAAGTCACAAATTGCCAATACATTTTGAAAACATTCTCCTTTCCAACGACCTCTAAATGGTATTTGTTTATCAACTGGAATAGATGCATCAATTAGAGTTCCATCAATTGCACCAACATCTCTCTCTAATATATATATATATATATATATATATATATATATATTAAATTGATATATCTATAGTAATTCATAAAAAGAATAATTTATACCTTAAAAATTTGTCTCAGTTGATGCCTAGTGATGCGATTCGAAGTGTGATCAAATGAAGGAGAAGTAATCATCTCCTTTGAAAACTTTAGCATTGCTTGTAACGCCTCATGAAAATATTTGTGTACTATTTGACCTGAGTGTTGAAATCGATTTTTAATAAATCGATTTAGAAGATTATGGCTTATTGTCATTAAGAACATTGCCATTTTCTCTTAAAATGTCAAATATTCACTATTGACGAGCCATCCTTTTTCTCGAAACATTTGACACAAACAAATGAATCCATTTTTCTCCATGCGCATCAAGTCAAAAATTACAGAAGATGGGCCATCTAAAAGCTCTTGAGTAAATTGTGTACCCGTAAGTAAAGAGGCAGACATTGGTTGTTTTCTAATATTCGATTGATTGATCGAACAAAATACTAATTTAATCAATTCTTTCCGCAATTCTTTTTCAACCTCCAATTCTTTATTATCATCTTCAGTCCATATGGATAAATTAAAAATACTTGAACTTGCCATACCTATTATAAAAATAAGATTGTTAAAATGAAATATATATAACATCTAGTTTCATTAAACAATCACAATCATAATATAAATAAACATAACTAGATCATTTTGCCCACAATCATAACAAGCAAATTCAATTACCAAAACAAATCAAGTCATTATATTAACATATAATGAATAAACAAGCCCAATCAGTTCAAATGTGAACATCCATTTAACAAGCATTGACAAAGTAAACTAACAAATTCAAACCTTTTAAACAAACATAAAATTAAAAATCTTATGGTTCAATGACTCCACTTAAACAAACTAAACTAAACAAAGTGCACTAAATTTTTGACAAACTACGAATCCATGTAAGTCTTGCTTGGTCCATTTTGAAGTTCAACCATAACACTCGAAACTCTTTCCTTAAGCACAATGCATTAACAGCCACATAGAACAATGGATCTTCATATGATACTAGCGTCTCTGAAATTGCCGTACATTACTTCACAGATTCTTCAACACCATCATTCTCTAAAATATGTAATATCTTGTCCACTTGTCCTTGAGTTTGATCAACTTTTCTTTTCTTTCGCCTTTTCCCACTATATTCTTTCTTGTTAACAATTGAATCATTTAGATTGTTATAACTTGACTTTGGTGCATTTGATATAGCATCATGTTCCTCCATGTTAGTTGGAGTTTTAGACGTCTTTGATTGAAAACTTGTATTTCCTTTTTCCATACCAAGGCTTCCTTCCAAGTCCAAGCTCTTCTCCATGCCAGTACTCCAATTATGATTTCCAGTGGCTAACACCCCTCCAAATAAGGCCTCCAAATAAGCTCTTCTACTAAAGGTTTATATCGAAATTGTTTAGCTTCAAGATATTCTGTTAAAAAAAAAAACTAATTAGGTATATGTAATTAAACAAATAAAGGAATTTTTTAGAAAAAAAAACTCAGAAGACAAAGTGATGCACACTTTAAACTATTTCATAGGCCTTAACTGTCACTTAAGACACAGCCGCTTTGACGGCATCTACTAACTTTCGATACTGATTTGGAAGCCAATTCAAGCCTGGCATTTTCAAGATAGTCTATGACATATAAGCTAGAATGTACACAACAATAAGTAGATATAAAGATCACTTGCTAGATGCGTAAAAACATGTGGAGAAATTCCTCCAAGGAGATTTGTAAACCAAAACTAACCTGATTGAAAATTTCAAAAAAAAAAATGATAGACTTCAATAGTAAAACTGATATCATCAGAAGTATAAATTTTCTACATCGATCTATATCAACTTTGAGAAAATATTGTTTGAAAAGGAAAAAAAAAAAAAAGAACAGACACACAACAGCATAAGATGTCAGAAAGCATTAATCTAACCTCTTCCCTTTTTTTTGAAGTTCGAAAAGTTCTTGACAGTATGCAAGGCACTCTGTGTGGTATAAAGCAGCCAATTCTTTACTAAAGGCCTTCCTTTTGTGATACCAATCACTTCAGCCACAAGAAAAAAAAATAACGTAAGAATGGGATAGTGGGATACACATAATAAACTCATTAGGAGTCATTGTCTTTGCTAAATTGGTAAACAACAAAATAGAAGATGATAAATTTTAATGGAGACTTTAGTGATGCTTTTCCTCCATTTAAATCTCATAGTTGCACTTTAGCGTGTGCTGACGAAAATTCATCATAACCCCTTTGCAACTTTGCATAGAAAGACGATACAAAACTTGTTTTGAGAATATGATTTTTGTTACACTTCAGGGCTATTGCTCGTGGGCTTATTGAACAGTCAATCAAGATTTGGTACTGAAGAAAATGATTGATTTATGAAAGTAGAAGTTGGCAAAATTGAAGTAAATTTTCATTGCCTAGACACAATCACATAATTATGCCGATGTTCTCACCATACTCTTTTACTTAATAACATGATCATTGTTTGGTACATTGAGATATGGACTTGTCTTTTGGGTCATGAATTGACAAATGCTAGTAACTCCTACAAGCTAGACAAGTGGAGTCTCTAGTCACGAGAATATGTGTTGTGCTCTCAAAGAGTATATATGATGTCTGTCTTTACTACTTTTCAAATGTCAGCTGTAGAGGTTAGGCTATAGAAAATTATTGGTCTAACAAAAGAAAGCAATACTGCATAGTGTTCAAGTGACTGCTATTGGCCAACAGGCAAGAGCAACAAAATTCACCCTTGCGGTAATTTTCGTTTCTCTTTTAATCATATATCTTTGCATAATATTTGATTTATGCAACAACACACAAGAGTGGTGCTGCAGGATTGGTTCAAAAGAGTTTGACAAGTGAGAATCAAGCATGCCATTCACACACACACCTC
The DNA here is from genome assembly GCA_013180625.2 of Boswellia sacra. Taxonomy (NCBI): domain Eukaryota; kingdom Viridiplantae; phylum Streptophyta; class Magnoliopsida; order Sapindales; family Burseraceae; genus Boswellia; species Boswellia sacra. The sequence goes on along the minus strand of SNVD02007364.1, from coordinate 207,676 downwards.
CCCCTTTTGTGTGTAGGTAAGTGATAGTTAAGAGCCAAAAATTAAAGGTAAGTGAGGTCCCTCTCTCATGGGTTACAGTGAGTACGCTGTGACACATGAGATAAAAGCAACCAGCTTTTTTCCCCACGAATTATTTTCGACCTCAAATTATCTACTGGCCTTAACAGTAAAATTATTGTTAAAAGTCTTCGTTGTTGATCCACAAACCACGATGTCCAGCGGTGAGTGAATCCAATTTGAATTATTTTGATATCTAACCATTGAGAGTCGCAACCTTCAAAAAAGGAAACATTGAAGTGAAAGTTTGCCTAAGCCTAAAGAGGGTTGCCTCGACAGACAAAACCCAAATTAACTTGCCTATTGAGATCTAATCTAATCTAACCCTCGTTTGTGGTAAAAATAGTGTATGATAGGGAACTTCTCTCTACTGCAGATCTTTGATTTCCTAAAGAAAATTAATAGAAGTCAATCACACAAAAATAATCATGGAAACACAAACAGCAATAACAAGTCATGGAAATGCAATAGCAAAGTAAGCAGAAAATCACATAAAAATCAAATAAAAAATCAAAAAATTGAAATGAATGAGAAAGACAAATCTAAAAGACAAGATATAGTACCAGTGCAAAAGCATCAGAAGAAGGTTGTCAGCGCCGGAGAAGTCGATCACGAGAGTTCTAGGGTGGCTCGATGCAGAAAGCAATTCCTTGCGTAGACGCCCTAACGTTTGGACGAAGGTCAGATTCAACGAACATAAGTGTTGTGGCATCTAGGTTAAAATAAAATGAAATTATGAAAATAATTTATATATATATATATATATGAGGGTAATTCAGGTATTCAATATTTTCAGACATTTGACAAATAAAAAAGTGACTAATTTTCACTTTTTAAATTTAGTGGTACACCACTTAAAAAATTGTTGAATTGAAAAACAAACAAAAAATTTAATCACTTAAATCTGATTCCATTTAGACTTCAGTGAAAAGGGAAAAAAAAAACAAGCCCTAACACTTCCAATTGGTGTGTTCCTCTACTATTTGTCCTCTACATTTTTTACTCCCTTGCCTTGTTATTTCTACACCTATGAAGGTTGAAGCTTATGTTGTTGCTAATTAATCTATTAAGCCGTCTTTAGCTATATCTTCCTCTTCTCCTTGATCTGATGCTACCCTTAATGATGACTTTGAATCCATAATGCCACAAGGTTTGTCTCCCACTTCAAAAATTTTACATTGTTCTTCTCAACCACAATGCACGCAACCTATGATCACTTGCTTTTGTAATAATATATTTAAGCCTAAACAATTTTCAGCTACCACCAAACACCCTATTCCTGAGTTAGTTAAACTCACATGTGTGACTCAAGCTCTTCAACAACATGAATGGTGGTCTGTTATGTCAAAGGAGTTCAATGCCTTGATACAAAATAGGACTTGGGAGCTTGTTCCACCAGATTCTTCTCAAAATTTAATTGGTTGTAAGTGGGTCTTTCAAGTTGAAAGACATCTCGATAGGCACATCGCACGGTTCAAAGCTTCTCTCTTATAGCCAAGGTCTTTCATCATCGCCCTGGGATTGATTTTCATAATACTTTCAGTGTCGTGGCTAAGCCAACCACAATTCGTATAGTTTTATACGTTGCTCTCTCTCGCAATTGGCCTATTCATTAGCTTGATATGAATGATGCCTTTCTTCATGGCTGATTTTGACTGAGGAGGTGTTTATGTCTCAGCCCTTTGGTTTCATTTATGCTGCTCATCTTTCTTATGTATGTAGGCTTTGAAAAGCTTTATATGACTTAAACGAGTCCCACACGCTTGGTACCAAGAATTAAGTTGATTCTTGTCTACTCATGACTTCCACAATTCTAAGTCTAATGCTTCATTTTCCCTATATACTAATGGGAATATCATGGCTTATTTTCTGGTCTATGTTGATGATCTTATCATCACGGCAATAATGTTGTGTTCAACTTGCAGCTTCTTAAAAATTGGTTGCTCATTTTTCAGTTAAAGACTTGGGTTCTCAAAATTATTTTTTGGGGGTTGAAGTCGTACCTGCTGCTGATGGATTGTTCCTTTATCAACATATATACATTCAGGATATTTTAGAGCACACATACATGCTTGGAGCCAAGGAGATTCAAACTCCATTATCTTAAAATATGCCTCTACTCTTTATGATGGCACTTCAGCTTTTGATGCCACTTAATTCAGAAAAACTATTTGTGCTCTTCAATATTTATGTTTAACTCGGCCAGACATATCTTTCGCTGTTATCAAACTCTCTCAATTTATGCAGAAACCGTCTGAACTTCGTTGGTTTGCTGTTAAAAGATTGTTAAGATATTTATATGGCACTGTCTGCTGGAGATAAACTTTATTTGTCTTAGAATTTAAGTTTTGTTTGGGAATTAAATTTGAGTTCAAGTAGAATTAGGATTTATATTCATAGAAGAATTATGATTACTATGAGTACTATATAAGGATAGTATTTTTCTTATTTGTTTTAAGAGTGTGGAATTCAAGAAATAAAGAATTAAAAGAGTGAGTTTTAAAAATTCTTGTGTATTGATTTCCAACAAAGTGGTATCAGAGCCAGAACCATAAGAAGGTGGAGGAAGAAGGAAGCCCACACCATCAATAGTCAAGCTTTGTCATGAAACTGCCAGAAAAGTCACCGGACAGTCGCCGAAAAATTGTTGACCGGCGAGTGAGATCTCACCTCCACTATCATCGAATAGATCGAACAGCGATCTACAAGTTTCCCTTCTTGGCCGACGTTAAATTCCGGCTATAACACATCGGAAACACAAAAACAAGTTGTGAAAAATGTTTTCACAGTGAAAGTCACCGGAAATCGGTAAGTGAATCGACATCACCCATCTAGTTCGACTCAGAATCAACCGATCTACAATCTTCAAGAAGAGTGATCCTGCTTGGACGCCGGAAAACAGTCCGTTCGTGACTTCGGTGAAAAATATCAATCGGCCCCCTGAGACGTAAAATATTGTTGACCCACTGGTCAAAAAATATCCACTGGCCCCCTGATACAAAAAATATCAGTTTGCCCTCTAGACATTGACAAATATCAGTAAGCCCCCCAAAGCTGAAAATAATCATTTTAATCCTATGTGTGCAGAATTTTAGTTTGGTCCAAATAGATTTTGTTTGTGATAGATTGATTCCTATAATAGCATTGGCAATATGACTTCAATTACAATTCCAAAATTGAAAGAAAATAGATATGAAATAGGCATATAAGGATGAAATCAATCCTTGGAGCGATTGGTGTTTGGGACATTATTGAAAAAGGCTTTGATAAGCCACAAAATATTGAACAATTGTCTCAACAACAAAAGAGTGATTTCAAAAAGAGACATCAGCAAAATGAGAAGGCTCGCTACTTCATTCAAGAAGCATTAGATAATGTTGAAATTGAAAAATATGGAGATATAGAATCCGCTAAAGAATTATGGGAAAAGCTTGAAAAATCGCATGGAGGACAAGAAAAAGTAAAAAAGGTGCGTTTACAAACTTTAAGAGGTGAGTTTGAATTGTTACATATGAAGGAAAGTGAGTCTATCTCTGATTATTTTTCAAGCGTTTTGACTGTTTCAAATCAATTGAGAAGAAATGGTGAGAAAATAGAGGATACAAGAATTATAGAAAAGATACTTCGCTCTTTGGATTCATCACTCAAAACCATAGTTGAAATTCTTGAACAAGGTGACAAATTGGAAGAAATGACAATTGACGAACTTGAAGGTACATTGCAAGCACATGAAGAGAAATACAAAAAACAAAGTGTTTCAGAACAACTCCTTAAAACACAAATTAAGGAGAAGGAAGAAAGTCATAAAAGAAGTCAACGTGGTCGAGGTTGAGGTCGAGGCCGAGGACAAGGACGAGGGATGAATCAAGGTCATGGACAAGATGGGAATAACAATTCCACTACCAACAATAATAATGATCGAGGAGAAAATTCTACAAAAGACGTGGAAGAGGGAACTCAAATTCAAGGTATGGGAGGTCACAAGTCCAATGATACACTTGTGAGAAGTATGAACATTATGCGGATGAGTGTAAGGCTCATATTCAATGCTTTAATTGCCAAAAACATGGACATTATGCATTCGAATGTAGAGCACCTAAAAAAGTTAAGAAAAAACAAATTATGTGGAAGAAAAAACTGAAGAAAGTGGTGCTTTATTATTGGTTCGTAAAGACAAAGATGAAAGTCAAGAAAATACATGGTATCTTGACGCTGGAGCTAGCAACCACATATGTGGAAAAAGAAATTTGTTTGCAGATTTGGATGAATCTATTAGTGAAAAAGTCTCTTTTGGTGATGATTCAAAAATTCCAGTAAAGGGTAAAGGTAACATTCTTATCCGCATGAAGAATGGAAAACATCAATTTATATCCAATGTTTATTATGTGCCAAACATGAAGAACAATATCTTAAGTTTGGGGCAACTTTTGGAAAAGGGATATGACATCCACATGAAAGATAAAAGTATCTCCATAAGAGACAACAAAAGGAATTTTATAGCCAAAGTTTCTATATCTGAAAATAGGATGTTCTTGCTTAATATCCAAAATGATGTTGCAAAATGTTTCAACACATGCTTTAGGGATAAGTCGTGGCTTTGGCATCTTTGATTTGGGCATCTTAATTTTGAAGGACTGGAATTATTGTCAAAGAAGCACATGGTGAGAGGATTACCATACATCAATCATCCAGTTCAACTATGTGAAGGTTGCTTACTTGGAAAACAATTTAAGAAATCTTTTCCAAAAAAGTCATACTCAAGAGCTCAAAGGCCACTTTAGCTTATACCCGCAGATGTGTGCGGTTCAATCAAGCCAAGCTCCCTTGGTAATAGCAACTATTTCCTCCTTTTCATAGATGATTTTTCAAGGAAGACATGGGTGTCCTTTCTAAAGCAAAAGTAAGAAGCTTTTGGGGTTTTCAAGACATTCAAAGCAATAATTGAAAAAGAAAGTGGTCATCAAATTAAAGCCATGCGAACTGATCGAGGAGGACAATTTGCATCTACAAAATTCCATGAATATTGTCAGACAAATGGAATTCGACAATTCCTAACTTTTTCTAGATCACCCCAACAAAATGGAGTTGTAGAGAGAAAGAATAGAACAATTCTTGACATGGCACGAAGCATGCTTAAGAGTAAGGGAATGCCAAAAGAGTTTTGGGCAGAAGCTATAGCATGTGCGGTGTATCTATCTAATAGATCACCAACAAAAAGTTTGCAAGGAAAAACACATCAAGAAGCTTGGAGTAAGAAAAAGTCTGGAATCGCTCATTTGCGAGTATTTGGAAGTGTGGCATATGTGCATGTGCCAGATGAGAAGAGAACTAAGCTAGACGACAAGAGTGAGAAATTTATTTTGATCGGATATGAATCAAGCTCTAAAGGTTACAAGTTATACAATCCAAAGACAAAAAAGATCGTGATTAGTCGAGATGTGCAGTTTGATGAAGAAATCACTTGGGATTGGAATATAACTAATAAAGATTATAGTTTTCTTCCTTATATTGATGAGGAAGATGAAGAACGAGTCATGGAGATAGGACAAGAGAGTGACACACTCCCCACTTCACCAAATTCACATGGAGAATCTATATCATCTTCATCTAGTGGAAGCTCAAGTGATGGAAGTCCACGTACAAGAAGCCTACAAGAAATCTATGAGGTAATCGACAGAATTGATAATCTAACTCTCTTTTGTCTTTTTGCTGATTATGAGCCAGTGAACTTTGAAGAAGCAACACAAGATAAGAAGTGGAGAAAGGCAACAGATGAAGAAATAAAATCCAATGAAAAGAATAACACATGGGAACTTGTTTCACTACCACAAGGGCACAAAGCAATTGGTGTCAAATGGGTATAGAAGACAAAGAAGAATGCTAGTGGAGAGATTGAACGCTACAAAGCAAGATTAGTCGCAAAGGGCTATAGTCAAAAGGAAGGCATTGACTATGATGAAGTGTTTGTTCCTATCGCTCGTTTGAAAACAATAAGGTTGATTATCTCAATGGCAGCTCAAAATAAATGGAAGATTTTTCAAATGGATGTGAAATCCACTTTCTAAATGAAATTCTTGAAAAAGTAGTTTATATTCAACAACCATTGGGTTATGCAGTCAAAGGTCAAGAAGACAAAGTTTTGAAATTGAAGAAAGCTCTTTATGGATTAAAGCAAGCGCCAAGAGCATGGAATAGTCGAATTGACAAATACTTTCAAGAAACAGGCTTCACTAAATGTCCCTATGAACACGCTCTCTACATCAAGATCAAAGATGGAAATATCTTGATTGTGTGTTTATACGTGGATCATTTGATCTTTACTGGGAATAATGTCAAAATGTTCCAAGAATTCAAAAAGGCAATGGCAAAGGAGTTTGTGATGACTGATATTGGGCTTGTGGCATACTATCTTGGGATTGAAGTTAAACTACAACAACATGGTATTTTTATTTCTCAAGAAGGGTATACAAGAAAGATCTTGAAGAATTTCAAGATGGATGATAGCAATCCCGTGAATACACAAGTAGAATATGGAATTAAACTATCCAAGAGTGGAGAAGGAGAAAGCATTGATCCAACACTATTCAAGAGCTTAGTTGGAAGCTTGCGGTATTTGACATGTACGAGACTAGATATTCTCTATGCAATTAGTCTAGTAAGTCGCTTCATGGAGAATCCAACTACTACACATTTCAAAATCGCTAAAAGAATCCTTCGCTATCTTAAAGGTACTATTGATTTCGATTTGTACTATTCAGTCTCTGATAATTACAAACTTATTGGATATTGTGATAGCGACTGGGCTGGAGATACTGATGATAGAAAGAGTACTACTGGTTTTGTTTTCTTCATGGGTGATACTTCGTTTACTTGGGTGTCAAAGAAACAACTGATAGTTATATTATCAACTTGTAAAGCTGAGTATGTTGATACCACTACATGTGCGTGTTACATAATTTGGTTGAGGAATTTGTTGAAGGAATTGAATACTGCACAAGAAGAGCCAACGAAGATTTGTGTTGATAACAAGTCAGCAATAGCACTAGCAAAGAATCCAGTGTTCCATGATCGAAGCAAGCACATTGATACTCATTACCATTATATACGAGATTGCATCACAAGAGGAGAAGTGAAAGTGGAGTATGTAAAGTCACCAGGTCAAGTTGCAGACATATTCACCAAGCCACTCAAGCATGAAGACTTCATTAGAATTAGAGATTCACTTGGTGTAATAAATCAAGTTTAAGGGGGGGTGTTGGAGATAAACTTTATTTGTCTTAGAATTTAAGTTTTATTTGGGAATTAAAGTTGAGTTCAAGTAGAATTAGGATTTATATTCATAGAAGAATTATGATTACCATGAGTACTATATAAGGAGAGTATTTTTCTTATTTGTTTTAAGGGTGTGGAATTCAAGAAATAAAGAATTAAAAGAGTGAGTTTTAAAAATTCTTGTGTATTGATTTCCAACACTGTCTACCATGGACTGTATCTTTGTAAATCTTCACCTCTCCTCCTTCATGCTTACTTTGATTCAAATTGGGCTGCTAACAAGGATGAAAGGACTTCTACCAGTGCATATGTTCTTTACCTTGGCTCAAGTCCTATTTCATGGAGCTCTAGAAAACAAAAAACTGTTGCTCACTCTACGACTGTGGCCAAGTATCGCTTCGTCGCTACCACTGTGGCGGAAATTGCATGGGTTCAATCTCTTCTAAATGAACTTGGTATCTCGCTTTCTCATACTCCCATAACAGATTGTGATAAATTAGAGCTACCTATTTATGCGCCTATCTTGTGTTCCATTCAAAGATGAAATATGTTGCCATTGATTTTTATGTTGTACGTGACAAAGTCCCGCGAGGCAAATGGCATTTCTCTCATGTTTCCACCACAGACCAGCTTGCGAATGGTCTTTCTAAGCCAGTATCACAGTTTCAGCTTCATTTTTTATGCAACAAGATTGGTGTCTTCAACAGAAGTAGTAACTTGTGGGGGCATGTTAAGGATATTTCTTCATCAATGCATATTCTGTAACATGCCAGTTTTGTATATAATTGTCTTAGTGTGCCTCTAATGTATGTATTTATTAATGTGTGTGTATGTGCCTAAGTTATGTATTAATGAATTATTGTGGGAGGGGATGACATGATACTTATATAAAGGGATAAGGCTTACAAAGTCTAGAGAATTCAATTGCTTCCAATCTTCTATCACCCTTAGCTCTCTTGTTCTCTCAAATTTTCTCTCAAATTCACAACAAATTAAAAAGGCAAGGGAGGATTCTAGGAAGAATGAGGGTAAGAACTTATCCTTCTCCTTAAATTCAGGTCTTGGCTCAATTGTGACATTTTAAGTGATAGTGTTATGAAGTTTTTTATGTTGTGCTCATGTTATGTATACCTTGAGACATGATAAAAATCAGGAATTGTGATTTAATATGGAAGATACCAATAGTTTGGATGAGGGTTAACATGTTTATAGGATGTGTAAGCTAAATCCTACAGAGTTCATTTTTTGAGCAATGCTAAGTGCAAAATTTCTCAAAAATTATAGAGTTATCATTTAGTTCCAAAATTTTTCTATGTAAAACTAGACATGTTTAGGAGTTTATAGAATTTTGAATCACTCAAAAATTCAAAGTGAGCAATTTATTGTAAATTTTCAAAGCTGCTAAACTAAATTTGAATCTCGCCTGTTTTAAAATAGAGTATGGGAAATGGGTCTAATTTGAAGGGCTAAACCTTCATGAAAAATCCTAAGTTTTGGTATGCAAAATCTTGATTGTGTTTCCTATTGAACTGAAAATTTTCAGAGTTTTTGCAATTTTACATGAATTTATATGATTTTTCAAAGTTGTGGTTGTAAAACTAGAAATTTTAACTTCTAGCATATAACAACTAAGCTAAATCGTTTTGATTGCCTAAAACCCATTAGAACATTATGATTTTTGGTGAAATGACTTTCTTATGTGTCTAGTTTTGGACTGTAAAGTTTGGTTATGATTTGTCAAGTTTTGTAATGTAAACTCATTTGAACTTGTAGACAGAAATTGTGCATGGTCAATCAAGAGATTGTTAAGGGGCATATGGCCTCATTTAAATCCAATAAAATTTATACGATATGATATATGTATTTATGTGAGTTTCAAGAATTTCGATGATGATTGAGATAAATTTCCTTTACTAAAAGTATACAATCGATTATGTGTGGAGTATTAAAATTTAATGATGTTATGGTTTGGTTGAATTGTTGCTAATCCTTAAGAGGTTCAATGATTTACAGGTAGAAATCACGGTCAAAGAGCGAAGTTAACTACGTAAGTAGTTAGCTCTCTTTCTAAGGACATGACAGACTGTTTATTTACAATTAGATGCGATGTTTCCATTTGTTTCTGAATGTATAGAAGATTGGTATGATTAACTTTTATGAACGAAATGGATAGGTAATTGAATGTATCATTTGCATGGGAACCATTGTATGGAATGGCACAAACAAAGGTGCCAATGGGGTTCTATGTGTGTAGAAGTGATGCGAATGTGTTGGTTGTGCACATCCATTAGTGTACATGAGAATGTGTTAGAGTTAAAATGTTATGAATGAGATATGATTGGACATTGATTGTAATTATATATGAGAAATGGTGTGAAAGGCATGGTTAATGTTTAAAAATGATGTTGTGTGTGTGCTTGTGAAAAGGTGCAATCCATGCCTAAAGTTCTAGGACACTCCAATTTTATATATGGTAGGCAATGTATATTGTATGGTGTGTAAACACATATATGTAAGTTAAGTTACTGACGACGATACATAATGGGTGACTAGTGGCATGGAAATATTTCATTGACGGTGATACGTAATAGATGACATATTTCCTGATATGGAATTATGAAAGTGTGTCACTGACAGCGATATGTAACGGGTGACAAATGGCTATCGACGGTGATACGTAATGGGTGGTATATTCCTTAAAATGAATAATGGGAAACACATATCATTAACAGTGATACGTAACGGATGACATGCTATGTATTGTGTTGTGTAGAAGTCCTACCATGAGTGAATTGTAAAACTGGACTGTAAATTTTTGGGATTTGGTGATAAACTACATAATTATAATAACATTTACTTGCTCACCTACATTTTTTTTTATTTCTGTCAAATGTCATTAATTAGCTTTGATTTCATTAAAATTGTAAAACATTTATATTAAAACATATTATTTTCTTAACAATCCATTTAATTTTTTTTTTAATAATTTAATAACCAGATCATACGTGAATGAGGGGAAAGATTTATACTAATTAATTCATACAATTGAGATAGGATGCCAACAAGACAATTTGCTCTGATAGGTTGAAAGTTTATCTTTCTATGTTTTAATCTTAATTCGCCTTATTATTCATCTTCCTTAGTGTCTTAGTGAAAAAACACACGCAGAATTAGTACATTACAAATGTACTAAAAGATAGATTATTTAAAATTTCATTGTATAAATATTCGAATTTATCCTTAATTAACTTCTAGAATAAAGCATTTTTATGTAACTCAAAAGACATTACAAAATTGTAAAATCTTTTGGATTAATTTGTAATTTATGTTGAATTTTTTACACAGCGCTCTGATTCTAATTAATATTAATAAATTAATTTTTGTGATTCAAATCACAACATAATCAATAAAAGTTGTTTGTATGTTTAATTTGAGAAGTATTTTTTTGGGTTTTTCTTTCTTTCTTTCTTTCTTTTTTTCTTTTTCATCACATAGTACCATAATCAACACTAATCCAATTATTAGAGATCTTTAAGTAGTATTTCTATAATATATTAAGTATTATTATCATTGACATTGGTATGAAAAATAATATTAAAAAAATTAAATACGTAAAGACAATACATTTTGACTAATAAAATGCATATCTATTCTATGGTATTTATTTTCAGAACAAATGTAATTACTTTTACAATTAAATAATAGCTAAAGAATTTTCCTTTCAACAATGTATAATAAGATTTATGATTTATTTATTGCATATAAATTTTCTTTCCTCGCTAAGTTTGGCGGGGCTGCATAAAGTAATTAAACATTCTCTATATATTTTATTAAAATATTAACAGTACCTATTTTTTATGTTTAAAATTATAATTTTTAAAAAATCTTGGTCCAGCCCAACCTCCACTTGGTTAGCCCCGGATGCAAACTTTTCTTGACTGCAAAGGATATTGCTCTCTTCGGTTGATCTTATTAACTATTAATTGCACCAGTAGAGCATTCTTTCACTAACCATCCTGCTAATCCAGCCAGACAGATATGCATGGCCAGCTTTGAAATGTTTTTAATGTAAATTTTTCCTAAATTTTAAACATAGATGCCATTTGAAATGCTTCACTAGAACCAAAAAATTAACCTAATGATGATGTATCATGATTAACCAAAAATGTTTTAAATTCCATGCTCTGCATCTGCAGTTTCAGCAGCACCATAGTATCCTGCAAATCCACGTTGTTAATGTGGTTTTGCAGCAGGGTTTGAGACTGAAGTGAACTTATGAATTGCAAACCAAAATTTTCAACCACCTACTCGTACTTGTGAACCAAAGAGCCAGACTGCAGTGGTACGATGGTGATAGTGGCAACGACAACAATTGATTAAGAGTACGATGACTGCTAGAGTTTGAACTGGAGTCCACATCACCATTCTCCGCTGGACTATTGTCACCTAATAATTGATGATAGAGGTGGTGTGAGATTGATGTCAGTTCCACCTGTCTAGTAATACCTACATTAATATGCTAGAATTTCATTCTGAACAAAATTTTTAGGTCCCTTCCTCCCCTGTTTCTTCTTTATAATAGATGAAACATATTACATAATATAATTTAAAAAGAATAAGCAAATTATAAATAAGGTAAATTAAAAACATAATTTAAAAATCATGATTTAACATTGTAAAGAAAAATATAATGCTAAAACTAGAGGAGGCAGACTATCACACCCCATACCTTAAGCATACAGAATGCGACTCTCAACATGCACAAAATGCAATGTAAGGGAACGGAAATCGTTGTATTATTAATTATCATAAAAGAAAAACATACAAAGTTCCCACATTGTCAACCATGGTGTGACACTATATACATGTATATTAAAAAAGAATCAAAATGTTAATTCACACAAAATTGAAAATGTTGCAGCAGTGGGAACTTGGTGCTCTTTTTGCCAAAAATCCTCCATTTGTCATCCAATCTATCAAACACCTGAGGAACGTAATAGACTAATGAGTACAATAGTCAATAAGTAGCTAGAACTAGATTAATATGGTGAATTACACAGAAATAAATCAAGATAAAACATGATACACATCCTTTCTTAATAAACAAGCAATCATTTCTTCTTTCCCAAGTCAAATGAATAGTGTTCAAGAAATATGGGTCGCGCTCTTGCGCATGGGACTCGGTGCGGATGCGCCATGTCTCGGCCTGAAGTACAATTTCAATAAGGAATCGGCACTTCTGCGCTATTGAAGTTGCTCTCCGATGCCAACTTTTTACCTCAACTTAATATGCAACACAGAGCTTGTGCTCCTGCGCACCACATAAGGTGCTTCGATGCAAGTTCTCTACTTACCCACACACATTTGAGCCATTTATTCAACTTATATTTTACACAAATGTTGTATACATATCTTAAGCACATTTGATACACACCTTAAGCACATTTAGAGCACATATCTTAAGGACACTGTACAATCACTCATGGTAGGACTTTCATATAACACCGTTCACAACATATCATCCATTACGCGTTGCATCAATGACATGTATTTTCAACACCCATTTTATGGAATATATCACCCGTTACGTATCGCTGTCAAAGGTATATTCGGTGGCCATTTGTCACCCATTACGTATCGCCATCGATGACATATATTTTCGTTAATCAATTTAAAAAAATATGTTATCTGTGACGTATCGTCATCGATGACATATTCCATTGGCCACTCTTCATCCATTACATATCGCTGTCGGACATATGGGTCTACACATCATACACCACTTATTTGGCTACCACATAAAGAATTAGTGTGTCCTAGAGCATTAGGCATGAGTCACACTATCGCACACATAGAATTTCATTATCAAATGTAATTCATGCCTTTCCACCCAAAATTCACATACATATATTCACATTCAATTTTCCTATATCTCATAATCATAGAATTCAAGTCAAAACGTCGCTCACATACACATATAGGTGAGTGTAACCATATAGTACACGATTCAACTGTAATTTCCAATCATGCGCTTTCACCTCATGTCCTTGTGTTCATGGTCCCATTCACATTTCTATCCATAAAACATTTATAGCATTTCTTATCAACATATTCTACATACCTTCATGAACACGATAATCAAACACATCTCATAATTCAATATCTATTGTGTCCTCAAAAAAGGGTCTAGCTTACTTACCTGAATACTTCACCACTTGATCTTGATTTCCAACTAAAATCATTAAATTTCTTAAGGTTCCGCAAACACATCAACCAACCTAGAATATTAAAATATTAACTCATACTATAGACACAGTTGGTTGGTTATTTATAGTAAGAGGATGCTTGTCCCAATCCTCACCAAATTTCATAGAGATAAATTAAACACATATAAAATAGCCCATGAAATTTATTGGATCAAAGTGAAGCTATGTGCCTCAAGAAATTCCTTAGTTTGTCCATACAGAAATCCTGTCTACAGGCCCTTCAACTGAGTAGTACTATTTTGAAGAATTTTACAAAATTTAACAATGATCAAATCTTTACAAAAATTTTCAGTCTAATAAAAGACATATATAAGAGTCATCTAACCAAAAATCACAACTTTATAATGGACTTAGGTAGGTCAAAAGCAATTTAATTTGCTTACTCTTCTCTAGAAGTTAAAAATCTTAGTTTTCAAACTCAATATTGAAAAAATCATAACAATTCCTACGGAGCTTTAAAACTCATGAAATTTTCTACTATAAAAGCAAACATATCCAAGATCTTACACACCAAAATTCCAAAATTTTTATGAAGGATAAACCCCTCAAATAAAATTTGTTTACCGTGCTCTGTTTTAGAATAGGGGAAGTTCAAATTTTGTTATAGCAAGTTCAAAAATTCACCATAAATTACACTCTTCAAATTTTTAAGTAATTTAAAATTCTACATAATACTTGACATGTCTAGTTTATCAAGTAAAAATTTCAGAGTCAGAATATAATCCTAAAATTTTTAGGAATTTTTGGATCAATAACTGTTCAGTAAATAACCCTGCAGAGTTTCTAAGCTCAAGCATCATCTAGGCATTCCAACCATCACCTAAACCCTTAAAATCTTCAATAATCTATTAAAATTCATGATTTCTAACATGTTTCGTGGTATACATAACATGGACATACTTGTAACCATTGCTTAACATAACATTTCCTCATAAAAGTCTATAGTTAAGTACTAGAAATTTGAAGAAGAACATGAATTCTATCTTGTTTCCCTTCTCAAGTTCCTTTACTTCAATTCTTGACTAGCTACAGAGAGACAGAGAGAAAGTTGGGGGCTCTTGATGATAAGAGAGGGAAAATAAGTTCTCTAGAATTTCCTACCCCTCTCTCCCTTTGGATAACCAACACACAAGCAAAATTCCAATCTAGGCTTCCCATTCCTTAATTTTTCAATTTCATCCTCCAGTATTTAATTTATTACTACACTACCTAGGCACACAACACATTAACACGCGCGCGCGCGCGCGCACACACACACACACACACATATATATATATATATATTATGGGCATTTTAAGGATATGACTACGTACAAAATTGGAATGTTACACTAACAGAATAGAAGAAGCATTGACCACATTCTGCAACTTCATTTCCTTAAATAATATTAATTAAAGCCATTTAAAAAGGCATTCCTATTGAGAAAAAGTGCTTATCACCAAACATACCTTCTAAACACTAGAATGATCAACGAATGGAAGGTTGCCTAATGGAAGATAGAAGTGCTTTCACACATCACTAGATGAAGAGGTAGAATTTTGATTGTGGTCATCAAGAGAATTTTCGTTTCTCCATTGAAGCTGGATCTGATAAGGAAGTTGTTGCCCTCATTGTATGATGCTAGCACCATTAATGTGCATTGATGATCGATAGATAGTAACAATAGAAACCACTATTCACTAAACATCTCAACTTGTTTTGCTACCAAACAATGATAATGGTTATGCCACTACCTTTAAAGTTGTGGTCTAATCTAATCACAATCAAGTCACCATATCATTATATAGCAATCTAAAAGCTAATATTTATTTTTTAGTCTCAAAAAAAATGGTGGTTATAATTTAGTCTTGAGTATATTTAAAAATTTCTAATATTGCAACTACATTAATTAATAAATACTTATCCAACTGATTGAACTTAGATGCGTATTAGTTTAATACCCTGTTACAGAGATTGAGACGACCAAAGTAGCTCATGTTCCATTATGTAGTGTGTCAAATAACAAAATGTAACTCAAACACAAGTCCACATCAACTGTAAGTTAAAGGATTATTGTCTAAGAAGCCCAAGCATCCCAAAGAACAAGACAACTTGCTCAAAATCAAAGAACAAGTCTCGATATCATTATTTAATTTATTATTATTTAAAAAGTAATTATAATGTGATATACATATTCCAATCAACTCCATTCCATCTCAGTAAGCAAAATATCAGATAAAAATTTGAAATACAATAAAGAAATCATAAATGAGATATAAAACCAGCAAAATAAGAGAGGCATGGATTTTATTGAATATGAAAAAAATAAAATAATAACAACAACAACAACAACAACAATAATGATTTTCAATGGAAGTCAATCTTTGGTAGACCTCTTACAATCTTACACAAAAGACCATAAGAGTTGAACCATCTAATGACCAAATTTATATAATGTCATGAATATAGTGATTCATAGTTTAGAAACAACTTTTTTAAATCCTGAACAGAATATAGTGATTCATGTGTACTAGCACCATATTTGGATTAAAGAAAATTGACTGCACCTTGCAAAGTTGAAGAAACATATAATAATGTCCAATCCAAATCTTCACATTTCACTTACCTGAAGAACACAAACACAACTTCTTCCTTTTTGGCTCTTTTGCATTTCTTTATGAGGTGCACCATCCAGCTCTTTCTTTTAACGGAGTAAACTTTTTTCTGTTGCGGTCTTGGTATTCATCTAACTTGTTAATGATAACATCACCTAACATCAGAAGATAGATTAAATGTAGGATAACAAACATTATTGAGGCAAAATGATTATGAAAATTACAGAAAAATATTATAGCCAAGTAACATGTTACATCTCTGAATTATGCGCATTTCAAATTATTTTCTTGTGATGTTCATTCTTGCACCCTAGCATCCGCAACATGTCCTAGAGCCTTTCCTATTTCAAAGTCATCATTTGCAAAAGAAAAAACATCATATAAAATACATGGCTTAAAAAATTTAAAAGTATTAGCACGATCATGCAATTACAATCTCTTCATTGTCCTTTCTAGCTTAGTGATCTTGATCAAATGACAGGCCTCAGCTGTGCAAATGGCATACCCACTCTGCTTCACCAATGAAAAGCTAGCTAAGCGTTATTTGACCGTGGACACAACTAGTTTATACTTAAATCAATAAAAAAATTAATTACACAAAAGAATGATTTTTCCCCTACAGTTTCATTCTTAGTTTTTGCACTAAAACCACGTACCTACTCCACTATAACCATTATTAGATCAGTTGAAAGCAGTAGCTGCTCATGAATGGTAAAGTCTGCTAAAGTCGTGTGTTAATTTAAAAATGCTTGAATTGAGACGGTGGTGAAAATATAAATTGATTAAGAGTACGATGACTGCTGGAGTTTGAACTGGAGTTCGCATCACCATTCTTTGCTATAACGCCACTGTGACCATTTGATCTCGACCAAGATTACCCAACATGGGAACTGTTGGGTGTGCAACCAAAGTCCCACATTAGCTAGACATGGGGTGAATCATGGTTATATAATTATAGACAGGTTCTTCATTGGTATGAGGCATTCTAGGTAGAATCCAAAAGCAAAATTCATCGAGGCTTAGGCTCAAAGTGGACAATATCATACCAATGTGGAGTTTTGGGAGGTCTATAGTCCTAATAAGTGGTATCAAAGGCCAGGCCTAGACTTAGCCTAGAGAATATATGGAAGAAATTCTCAGAGTGCCAAATGAAGGTAATGGGCCCTAGTTAAGCTCACGATTGGATCCATGGTTAAGCTTTAGTGAACATGTGGTGTGCTCTTGAGCAGAAGAGGAGTTGGCATGTATAGAGTGGATGGATAGATGATCGTTTAGGGGGAGGCCCTGTTAAGCTTACTATTGGATCCATGGTGAAGCTTTAGTTATGATACGATGCACTCTTGAGCAGAAGAGGAGTTGGCATGGATAGAATGGATAGATGGATGATCGTTTGAGGGTAGGCCTAGATGCAAGTGTAGGAAAAGATGCGAGTTCAGAGTGGTCCTATGGTCCTTTGTTTGAGGGGAGGATTTGTTGGATATATAACCAAAGTCTCGCATTCGATAGACATGGGGTGAATCATGGGTATATAAGTATGAACAAGTTCTCTATTGGTATGAGGCCCTCTGGGTAGAATCCAAAAGCAAAATCCATAAGGGCTTAGACCCCAAAGTGGACAATATCATACCAATGTAGAGTTTTGGAAGATCCATAGTCCTAACAAAAATCATGAATCACAGGTCCATTGGCAGCTAGCAACCTCAAAAGCAGATATGAAGAAGCACTTAATACTAGGTTGTTTTCTTCTAATCCTTCTAATTGTAAATACTCTACAATTAGTCAAAAGTTGCTTCCATTCTCAAGCCTCATTACTGTTTTAAATAAATAAACGAAATAATCACCAATCCCAAATGAAAAGAAATTTTAAAAAGAATTGATAAAAAGATTGAAAGAGCTTGACAAAGGGAAAAAGTAGTAGCTTATACTTTAGGAATTTTAATTTTGAAGATTTATCTTCACTTTGTTTAAAAATGAAAGAACTTATATATTTATTATTCCTCATATCTGCCACATAATGAGCATCTTCTTTTTGACTTGGATTTTAGGGAGAAAAATGCTCTCAGCTTAAAAGCTACTGTAGAGCTGAAGTTTTTATTTATATTTAGGAATAAAGTATTACAATCACCATTGCCATGTGTCAGTCATTAGCAAGGTAAAAGGAGAGGCCAGTCAAGTTGCCATACATGTCATATACTAGAAGCTAATAGAAGGAATGAAAGGTAACTGGAATTAATCAAGTAATTACAAGGATAAAATTGACTAAATAAACAATCTTAACTAAAATAACTAACTTCACTAATCCTACAGTAAACTAAATAGGCAGTAGTGATTAGGTGGGTTATTTTAACATCCCCCCAAACTAGTGGGTCGTTCACTAACTCCAAGTATGTTGTGAAAATTCTGAAATTGAAATGTTACAAGAGACTTAGTGAGGCAGTCGGCTAGCTGGTCACATGTAGGGACATACCTCACTTCAAGCTATCTTTGTATAATCTTGTCTTGGACAAAATGGATATTTATCTCAACATGTTTTGTCCTTACATGGTGAACTGGATTGGAAGCTAGTGCACTTTTACTAGTGTTATCATACCATGTAATGGGGCATTGAGTTGATATTTACAATGAAGTTTAGAAAGAAGTGATTGAATCCATGCCATTTTTGTAACAACTTGGGCCAAGGCAAAATTGTCAGATGGGTTAATATCACAAACCACCCCTATGTTTTGACTTTATTACACCCAGAGTCATCGTTTGTAATTTTTGTTATAGAATACCCCTAACTTTTAAAAAAAAAAATCACGGACCACCCTTCTGTTAAAATAGTAAAATAACAGGAAAAGTCAACATGCAAAGTGGGAGTCAACATAACTAAATGGGTTAATATCATAGACTACCCCTATGTTTTGCCTTAATCACACTTAGAGTCAATGTTTACAATATTTGTCATTGCCTACCCCTAACTTTTGAAAAAATAATTATGAAGCACCCTTCTGCAATATCTGTCTCTGTGATTCTTTTTTAAAAGCTAGGGGTAGCCTATGACAAAAATTACAAATGATGACTCTGGATGTAATTAAGGCAAAATATAGGGGTGGTCTATGATATTAACCCTTTTTCAAATTCTTTTGAAGGGTATTTTGGTAATTACAATAGTTTTGGACAGAAATCTGACGCATCTAACGGTCAAATTAACGGAAGGGTGGTTCTTGATTTTTTTTCAAAAGTTAGGGGTAGCCTATGACAAAAATTGCAAACAATGACTCTGAATGTAATTAAGCTAAAACATAAGGGTGGTTTGTGATATTAACGCATTGTCAGATTTTGTACTAGATGTAGGGACGATAGGCTATTTTTTGGACTACCAGCAGATTAACATATCTCCCATAAAAATGCAATAACCTCTAATAGAGCTTCTGTCATCTAAACTGCATGCCTATGTCGAAGAAACTAGTGATGGAGGAGCAGTCACCTGGTTTGATGTGTAGTCCAAACAAATTTGTCTCTATGAGGTATCTCAAAATTCTTTTAACTCTAGCTAGTGAGATGTCTTTGGAGATTGTAGATATTGACTGGGTTTTTTTACTGCATATGCTATATATGGCCCTATGTAGGTTAGGTATTGAAGGGCTCCAACTATGCTTCTGTATAATATAGGTTCTAGGAAAGCTTCCAAGTTGTCCTCTGATTTGCTTTTGCTTATTGCAGCAGGAGTGGAGAAGGTTTTAGGTGTTCCAATTTCAGTCTTTTGAGCAAATCAGTTATGTACTTTGATTGATTCAAGTACATTCCAGTAAAGTCCCTTCCTACTTCCATGCCAATGAAGTAATGTAATTCTCCAAGATCTTTTAGAGCAAAAAGATAATTTAGACTGCCAACCATTTCTTGTATGGAGTTTTCATTTTTGTTGGTTATAAACATGTCATCAACATACACTAGTGTGAAGATCATGATGTCTTTCTCCTTGAAGATGAAAAGAGATGTATCTAACTTTGAATTTGTGAACCCCCAATTCAAAAGAGTGCTCTTCATTTTTCAACCCAAGCTCTTGGAACCTATTTTGAGGCCATATAGAGCCTTATGAAGCTTGCAAACGTGAGAAGGTTTAGAAGAGTCAATATACCCCTCTGGTTGTACCATGTAAATTTTCGTCTCTAGATTCCCATTTAGAAATGCATTGTTTATATCCATTTGCCTTGTGGACCAGCCTTTACAACTGCCTATGTTAGAATATTTTTATTGTTCTAGGTTTTACAACTGGGCTATAGGTCTCTAAATAGCCAATACCAAGTGTTTGGTGGAATCCTTTGGCCACCAACCTGGCTTTGTGCTTATAGGCAGTTCTATCACTGTTCAATTTCAGTTTGAACACCCATTTGCATCCACCATACGATAGTGTGGAGAATAGAGGACTAAAAACTAGGTTTTGTTTCTGATTAGTGCCTCATATTTAGAATCCATGGCGTTCCTCCAATGATTTGATTTTAAAGCCTTTGAAATTGCGAGTGGTTCTATGGTCTCATCAACTCCTTCAAATTGTTGACTTATATTGTAAACTTTTGGTTTGCATATACCACTCTTAGACCTAGTGGTCAGACGGTGGTAAGGCATGGTAGGATTGAGTGTAGGTTATTCAATTGTTGGTCATTAGTCTCTCTTTCAATAGGTTCATTTGGTTGGTATGGTAAGGTGGAGGTTGGTGAATTTGGTGAGGTAAGTAGATGATTAGGTGAGGCAAGTTGATCAACAATGGCAATTCTATCATCTAAGAGAGTTTTTTCAGTTGTAATAGGAGAACTTTGAGATAATGATTTGTCCTAACTTGTGCTATGGTTGTATGAAAAGCCTCCCACCAATATTTCAAGGGCATGCTAACTTGTGCTAAAAGTGTAAGTCCTATTTCTACAAGATGTCTATGCTTCCTTTCTGCTTTTCCTGGTTGCTTATAGTTACAAGGACAACCTATTCTAAAATCAATCCCATTAAGCTTAAGGAAGTCAGTAAAGATTCTATATTTTGCTCCCCTGCTAAACTCAATCCCTTTAAGCTTAAGGAAGTTAGTAAAGATCCTATATTCTCCTCCCCCTAGTCTGACTGGAGACTCTTGATTTGTTTTTCAAATTTTCTTTCAACATGGGCTTTGAATTGTTTAAAAGCTCAAAGAGCCTTAGATTTGTTTTTGAGGGGGTTGATCTAGGTATATCTATTGAAATCGTCAAGAAAGTGAATGTAATAGTTGAAACTGAGTTGGAAGTAATAGAGGATGGACCCCAGAGATCAGTGTGAATTAATTCAAGGACTTGCTTAGTTTTACTACTAGATGTTTTGAAAGGCAAAGCATGTGGTTTTCCCAGGAACAAGCATCATAGATATCTGGAATTTTATGCTAAATGACTCATCACAAGCTTTTAGAATTTGATTTAAAACTCTGACAGAAAGATGGCAAGCCTTTAATGCCATACATTGAGTTTCTCTTTGACAGGCATAGTATTGAAAGCTAAAATCTTGAGACACTTAGGATTTTCTATACCAAATGACACTGACTTGACTTAAGAACATTTAGAAACTACTTTAGAAGGAACAAAGGACTTTGTGGCACCACTAACAGTAGCAATTAGACTTTTGCAAGGTTTTTTTCTTCAAGATTTTTTTTACTAGGACTTGTTAGATAGAGTTGATAAAGACCATCTCTAGTTCTCCCCTGTAGCAGGATTTGATGAGTGAGCTTGTCCTTCACAAGACAATATTCAGGGTGAAATTCAACAAAGACTGTATTTTCTTTAGTTAGTTTAGATATGCTTAGGATATTTTTGGTATTATCAGGCAAACAAAGCACATTTTTTAGGTTAAGTATAGTGTTGTATTAGGCAATTTTGACTAACCTATATGGGATATATGTAACTTATTTCCATTTCCTATCGAGAGTGTTTGCTTACCATAGTATTCACTCCTAGAGCTGAGGGAGTTAGGGAGAGATGTCACATGATTTGTAGCTCCACTGTCTACATACCAGCTTCCATTAGCTATAATTGTAGGAGTGGCAAAAGGAGACTATTGATGTTGGTTTTGAGCAGAAAAGAATGCTTGTTAAGGTTGGTTTTGTCTCAAAGAACTGTGCCTATAGTTGCCATTGTTGTTTGTTCCTCAATTTGTTGAACCCATGTAGTTCAAGTTTGTTCTATAAAAACATATGGAGGTAGGTTGCCAAATTTTCCACAAATTTGACAAATAGGTCTAGAGTTGCCAAACCTACCACCTCCTTTTGATGTAGGACATATTAAGAATAAATTAGGGATTTTAATTTTGATTTTAGGGATTTTAATTAATTAGGAATTTTACTTCTTAAACTAGGAGTAATCCTAATTTGAGTTATTTTCCTAGTTAGTAGTTTACTATTTTATTTGGGATTTAATTTTAGTATTTTCTTGTTTAGTTGGAGTTAGATTCTATTTCTAGTCAAGTTATGATTGTTAGCACTATAAATAAGTGTACTTAGTTATTTTATTTCTTAGGTTGTCGAATATGGATTTTTGATCTTTTAGTAAAAATATGAATTTTTTCCCTCAATTTTACTCTACTTCTCCCTTAAATTTCTTCTATTATTTCTCTCCTTTTCTCTATCTATATCTCTCCCCCTTTCTGTTAATTTGAGGAACCCTATTCCTCATCACCTTTACCCTTTGAATTTCCACAAATTGAGCCCCTTTCAAAGTTTTGATTAAAGTTCCTAGAACCATGTCCCTTTTTATATTTTTTTTATCTCTATTGCTGTTGTTTTGTTTTCCGAAGGCAATGTTAGTCGATGCTTGGTTCTAACTAAGGTTGGAAAAGGAATTAAGTCTCTCCAAATGATTCTCAAAGTCTAGAAGAGTAGCCTGAAGATCTTGCTAGGAGATGTTGTCCTTAGCTTGGATTTGAACAACAATGGGGGTATAATCAGCATCTAAATCGAGGGTGATAAACGAAACTAGATGATTCATTTCAATAGGGGTACCTGCTATAGCTAAGTTGTTTGAAATTCTTTCCGTGATAGATAAATACTCACTCATTTTCATGGTGCCATTCCTAATTGTTTGAAGATCAAATTTGAGATTTGAGATCTTTGATCTATGTTTGATTCCACGGTATTCCTCTAGTGCCTTACATAGTTTGTGAGATTTGAGATCTTTGATCTATTTTTGATTCCACAGTATTCCTCTGTGATTGAGCTGAGAAGCCATCCCATCAACAAATTATCAGTGGTTACCCATTCTTCATATTTTGGATTCAAGATGAGTAGGGAACTAGATTCGTCTTCAACTGGAGAAATAGCTAGTAAGAATTCTGGAAGACAAGTCTTAGTTTCAAGAACATAACTATCAAGTTTGTGACCTTTCAGGGTCGGTAGAATCATAGCCTACTACATAATGAGGTTGTCCTCGTCAAGCTTGACAGGGAAGGATTGGTTCAAAGTATTCCCAAAGGACGAGTTTCCATTGAAGGGATTATGACAAGAGATGGAGCCAGAGTCACCATGGAAGGACTTTTTGTCAACAGATCCAGCAGGCATGGCGTAAGCCTTGGGAAGGCTCTGAGATCAACCTGGATTTTGGGGAGAGATGCTCTCAGCTCAAGGCTGTTGTAGAGCTAATGTTTCTATTTATATTTAGGAATAAAGTATCAGAATCACCACTGCCATGTGTCAGTCATAAGCAAGGTAAGAGGAGTGGCCAATCAGGGAGCCTTACATGTCATATACTAGAAGCTAATCGAAGAAAAGAAAGGTAACCAGAATTAATAAAATAATTACAAGGATAAAACTGAATTAACAGTCTTAACTAAAATAGCTAACTTCACTAATCCTGCAGTAAACTAATTAGGCAGTAGTGATTAGGTGGACTGTTTTAGTAGACAATAATCGCAAGTTATGGATGCATGCCGTTGTCAAACCAACACAAGCATTAATGTGAAAGATTGCTCTGTTTGAGAATAAAATATTGCATAACAGAAGCAGCAAAACATCACAAAAATTTTCAGGGTTAGGGGTTCGTGACAAACCCAATAATTGATGATAGAGGTGGTGGGAGATTAATCTGCCAGAATTGCATTTTAAACAAAATTTTCCAGTCCTTTCCTTCCCCGTTTCTTCTTCGATGTTTTGATAATTTGCTCAACCAATGAATTATTATGTAATGTTGCCATTAGTTCATCTTGATGACTTGTAGGTTACTAATTACAAGTTCATAAAACCGGAAAAGGCCCCAGAATGTCTGTGGGAATGATTAAACAAGCAAAATATTGAGCAATGATGCACCTTGATATTTTTCCTCAAGATATGACCAGTTCCCTTGAGAGTCACCCAAGGCATCAATGAATGCGTTGATCCACGTTTCCCATACATGGCAAGGCCCTGCTTAGAGCTGCATGAAAAAGAATAAGCAGATTATGAATTAAAGTAATCTAAAAACATAATTTAAAACTCATGATTTAACATTGCTGAGAAAAATATAGTGATAGAACCAAAGGAGGCCGACAGCACAGCAGAAGCACTGACCACATTCTCCAACTTCATTTCTATAAATAATATTCATTAAAGCTATTTAGTAAGGCATTCCTGCTAGGAAAAAATGCCGATCACCAAGCATAACTTCTGAACACTAGAAGCATCAACCGATGGAACATCAGAAGGTAGCCCAATATTAATGGAAGATAGAAGTGGTTTCACGCATCACTAGATGCTGCTGCAGAATTTTGACGATGGTCATCAGGAGAACTCTCATTTCTCTGTTGAAGCTGGATCTGAGAAGGAAGTTGTTGCCCTGATTGTGTGATGCTAGAACCATTAACCTGCACTAATGATGAATATTTAGAGCAACAGAAACCACTGTTCAGGCTCGAAGCATTTCAACTTGTTTAGCTACCAAACAATGATAATGCTTATGACCTTACCTTTAAAGTTGTGGTCTAATCTATATCATCATCAAGTCATCATATCATAATATAGTAATCTAAAAGCTAATTATTTTTATTCTGAAACAAAATGGTGGTTAAAATTTACTATTAAGTATATTTTAAGCATTTTAAATATTGAAACTATGCCAATTAATAAATACTTATCCAACTTAAATTGAATTAAGATGTGTATTAGTTTTAATACCCTGTTACAGTGATTTTAGAAAACCCCTGGAAATGAAATGTAGACAATGTCAGAATCCGAAGGTATGAAGCCAGAAGAGAAATCCAAAGTCCTTAATACCACAACACTATGTGAAAATAATTTACTAATCAGCAGTCAACATAAAGTATGAAAGATTTATTGAACCTACCATGCAGCTCAATGGAGTTTTCATTAGTGGTTCACTGTCCTAGGTAGCTTGCTGGAGAAGCTTGTAGCACAAAAGCCTCCTTCAGAAAACAATGAACTGATTTAAGAAGATTAAAATTCACCAAAATATATTGCACCCATTTCTCCCATTCCATTCTTTCAAGACTTTCAAAGTAGCTCATGTTCCATTATGTAGTGCGTCAAATAACAGAATGTAACCCAAAGACAAAACCATATCAGCAACAAGTTATAGCATTATCATCTAAGAAGCCCAAGAATTGCAGAGAACAAAACGGCTTGCGCAAAATCGAAGAAGAAGTCTCGATATTCTTATTTTATTATTTAAAAAGTAATTATATTGTGATATATCTATTGCAATCAACTCCATTACATCTCACTGAGCAAAATATCAGATAAAAAATTGAAATACAGTGAAGAAGTCAAAAACGAGATATAAACCGAGCAAAATAAAATTTACAACAGAGGCATGGATGTTATTGAATATAAAAAATAAAAACTAATATAATAATAAAAAATAGAATAATAATAATACTGATAGATACCTTGACTGGATTCGAATTTGAAGTTTCCAACGAGTTTCGTTTAACTTCTTCTTAGCCGCAAGAGTAGATTCAGGGGATTCTGCTTTCGACTCCTCTTCTTCCACTTCCTTGATCATGGTTAATACTTCTTCTGGATAGTTGCGTTGGTTCCTCACAATCCTGGGCGTACAAAAAATTGAACTCCACACTCTTTCACCTCATAACCGTGTGCGTCAAATACGATCAACGCTTCATTACTCCTCATCACATTCCTATATTGCCAATGTTGTGGGTCCCCCTTGTTATGTGGCTGATCAATCCGGTTCGCAAACCCCAGTATTACATGATTTGACAATTCAAAAAAGACAAGCCGATCCATTCCATTCAACTCATGATGGACGCGTTCGGTATAATTGAGCCAACCACGCAGAGCATATTGGCAGACTCTTATCTCACCATCGTTGCTTTTGATATGATAGTAACACCTAACTTCGTAATCGCAGCCATGAATGGATTCACCTTGTGAAGAAGCCAATGCAACGCCTATATTAAAACCAAGAAAGTTTTTATTGCTCCAATCTGGTGGATCCTTGAGAATTATAGTACATCCATGGTTTCGAAAACTAAACCAGTTCGGAATTTGATTTCCTGGGTAACACAGTCCACTACAAAGTTTCCGAGGAGATTCCTACACCCAGAAAAAATCAACACTAATTGTAGCAAATAAAATAAAAGAACTTATGTCATATACTAAGGAAAGAGAGTTGAGAAAGAGACCTTCAGAAGAATTTCTGACAGATTCAATCTGTAACAAGCGGAAAAGTTTACTCTATGTGGCCTTGATGTATTTGAGAATAGAAAGGATGAATCTGATATTGATTCCAATAATAAGCAATCAAGTGCTTCCACATTTACTCCCGTTGGAAGCTCTGGTAAAGATCGAAGCATCTTGCAACCGTTTATGATCAAAACATGCAAACTACAAAGGTCTTTGATGGTATCTGGAATCCTCTCAAACCTATTTTCAGTCAGAGATAACACTTGCAGAGAGGAGAATAGACCAATATTTTTTGGTAACTCCCTAAGCCTACAATAACTTAAGTGAAGATGTTTCAAAGGCCTCAAATTTGATGAACACATTTCCAGGTCTCCCACCTGTCCAAAGTCATCAGGCAATTGAAGTTTTCTGCAACAAACGAGAAAAAGCTTTTCCAGAGATTCACAATTATAAATGCTACTTGAGAGACTTTCAAGATTTTCACAACATGAGAGGTTCAATCTAACTAGTTTTGGTTGATAATCTTCGGTGAAGGGCAATTGTTTTATTGGGGTGTGAGCTGTATTTAACTCTTCCACCTTCTGTGAGATTGTTGGAGCCACCATGAGTTCTGAGCAGCCAAAGAGCGTAATATATTTTGAGTGTACGACACCTGGAAAATTGAGAAGGCTTGCGCAATAACTTACAAGTAATGTCTGAAGATTTACTGCCCTGGAGAGGTCTGGCATTTCCTTTAGGTGCTTAGAGTATCTGAGATCAATGTATTTTAAATTTCTTAGATCCTGCAAGAAGGAAACAAATGACCAACTAAAATTAGCATATTGTTTAATATTTGCAACATAAATGTAGCCATGTTTTAAATTGCAAGATTATAATATATATGTATATATATATACACACACACACACACACACATACCTGAACACCATTCCAAAGTTGTTCAACCTTGCAAAAAGGCATTTCAAGAGTAACCAGATTCTTCGTAGAAAATGTCGATGGCAATGATTTCATTGGGTATCCATCCCAACTAAAGTACCTTAGGTCAGTGGAGAAAGATTTAAGGTCTTCAAAACCGTGCAACACAATTTGATATTTATTATTGACCCGTGAGTTTTGTGCTTTGAATAATTTCAAGTTATGCATCTTTGCCAAAGCATGGAGACTTAATGTTTTGTCGCCTATTTTAGATACGTCCAAGAGTACGCCCTCTACCTCTTCATTCTTCTAAAATCAACAGGAGAGATTATGAGTTAAAAATCAAATATTTTAAAACTTAAATTAACTTAAGTGGTAAACTACTCCCAAAAGTTGTATTTTATTATTATTTTTAAATAACTAATCTATTTTCCTCAGACTTATGTATATAAGACATCTCATATATCCAGATAATGCGCGTAGTCCTATTTTCTATATAAGCTAAAATTTTATTCATATATAAATTCAATTTTGTGAAAAACAAATTAGAAACATAAAGTTACTACTTTTTAAAAAAAAAAAACAAGTTACGGCCAATAGTACTTTTTGCAATAAATATGATCAGTGAGATATAATAAATAAATAAATATAACATGATATATATATATATATATGGATTCAAATATCCAATAATAGGTAATTGGAAACAAAATACTAATATCAGAATTTGGAAATTAAGAGCAATTAAGCGCGTGAAGCATATAGAATATAGAAATATATTTCTTATTATACTCATTCTTCTTCAGATCTTCAAGATAACACTATGTTTTAAATATATGAACTAAAATTAGGAATATAATTGGAGGGGAAAAATGTGTAAATACGGAAGTTTCACATTTAAAAAGTAGAGAGTTTTATATATTTAATTTGTTATTGGTTAACATTGAACTAAACAGTATTAAACAAGGCCATAAATTGCGGGCAAGTTTAAAGGCAAGTGTTGTATGAACATACCCAATAGCTACCCTTCTAGTTGGTATTAGAGAAATAAATACTTAATGTTTTCTATAAATAGAAGCAAGAAATAAAAAGTTAATGTTTTTAGCTCTCACCTTATTTTTCCGCAATACTTTACACACATTTTCTTGAAGCCACAATCGATTGCATTTGCCAGAATTATCCATACATTCTCTTCGGACGATTTCCTTACCCATGTGTTGGAGCAAATCATGCATTGTAATGGTGTTGTTAGATGATATAGTTATGAGACACCTATTATGGAGATGATTTAATCCAATTCTTGTGTAGGAGTCACCTTCATCTAACATGTCTTGTACAAGACTCCTCTTCCACCCTTTAAGAAAGCATGCAATATCTAAAAATATACTTTTATCTCTATCATCTAATCTATCATAACTTATCTTCAACACCTTTTGTATATCCATATGAGGAACTTTTTCCAAATTTTTTATTTCTATTTCCCAATCGTCTTTTTTCAGGCCACATAAATGCGAACCAAAAACTTTAAGAGCTAACGGAACACCCTGGGTGTAATTTACTACTCTGTTTGACAACTCCTCATAATCTTTGATAGGAAAGTTTTTTCCAAAGGCATATTTACTATAAAGTTGAAGTGCATCATTAGGACATAATCCTTGAATCTCATGCATATTAGCAACTTCCATTCTAGAACTATTAAGCACTTGTTTCTCCCTTGTTGTTATGATTATTCGACTTCCCGAGCCTAGATTATTAAGACTTCCAATTAATTTTTCTACTTGCTGAAAATAATTAGTCACATCATCAAAAACAATAAGAACTTTCATATGTTGAAGCCTTCTTAATAAGTTGGATGAGTGTTCCATACTGGAATTTTTATCCTTTAACACTTTAGAAAGAAGTTCCTTCTGCAACTCACTTAGTTTATTGTTTCTACATTTTTCACTCACGTTTTCAGCAAAGTAAGAGCCTTCAAATTGTCTCCAAATTTTGTCAAATACAGCAGAACTAATAGTTGTTTTCCCTATACCACCAATGCCCAAAATTCCTACTGCAAAGACACCTTCCGCCCCAATGCGTAATAAAGATTCAATTGATTCTATTGCAGATTTTACTCCAATCAGGCCCACGTTGTTACTTGCAGATAATTTAGCTACTTCCATCTCAACATTCCCGACGATTTCGTCTATAACTTCAAACTCGGGCCTACGAAGTAGAAGATGAACAAGCATACATAGTTACAATAAACAATAAAAGGAGACGAGGACATAATTTTCATTTCAATAGATGATAAAATCAAGATATTATTATAATTTAACAAAGAAATAGGCCCCTTCCTCCCTTTTGAGCATGGATAAATAATTTCTAAATGGTTGGGGCTGGTTGCATTGAAATAATTACTTTGAACACCCATTTAGTTTTATTCTATCCACCCATCTTAGTCAAATAAAGAATTATAATTTTCTTTTTAGATACTTTAACCTAGTTCAACTTGAGATTTATTGTTCGGTTCTCAGGCAGCCTGCATACATGTAGAGAAAAAAGATGGTGGGATCCTTGATATTAAGGTGTCAAGGCGGTCAACGAAGTAAAAATAACTGTTGCTTGGTAATTTAGATGAAACTTGTTGCCAGTAATCTTATAGTCATTATATTTTTCTGAATATTTTCTGGGCTGCCCAGGCAGGAGAGGAGTTAAAAAAAATTATTTGGATAATTCTTCCGCCACTGTACATTTTCGGAAAAGATTATCAAAGAAAGAGAAGTGCCGGAGATGGCCTCCAGTAATAATTACTTGAAATTGTCTTCTTATTGTCGGCAGCCAATTAATGCATTAATATGCTCTATCAAACTAAACATCTTTAGGAGAATATGGGGGGGAGAGTGGCAACTAGATCGTATGTATTTCTCAATGCAAATGCATAAAAGCTTAATCAAATAAGGAAAAAATTTATGGAAAGTTTAATCATTTTTAGAAAATTATATAGATAAGTTTGATTGTTTTCTGATAGTGATTTTCTTTTCCATAATTTAGAAATGATATTATTGCCTTTAGAGGTATATACCGTTTGCTTATTTGAAAATTACTCAATGTGTATTTTACTTGAAAAAAGTTTCATTAAAAATGAAGGGTGTTCAAAGCAATTAACTGGGTGCAAACAGACCCACCCTTTCTAAAATTGATAAAAAATTTCTTTTGAAGGCAATCATTAATTTAATGAATATCGTCATAATCAATTAGATTATCTTGTTGCATCTGAAAGAATCATGGACAAAATAATCCTAGTGGATTAGTATTTCCTGTCCATTAAAAAAAAAAATCTGCAATTTTAGATGAAGGCTAAATAAAACAAATTTTAATAGACAATGTGTAAAAAATTTATCTCAGCGACAAATTATGTTATATATTTTTAATTCAATTGGATTACGAGAAATATTTTATAGTTCACTGTGTAAAAAAAAAATTGAGAGTAAAGTATTTTGAAAGAGGAGAGCACTCTATGGGAACTAAAACTTACTTTTCGTTGTTTATAGTATAGCCAGATAGATTGGCTGCCTCCTTCAAAGCATCCCTCCACCTCTTCACCCTGTCTGGGCTCTCTTTATTCTGAAACTTTTCAATTGACTTAAAGCTTCCAGTCTGCTTCCTTACGTCTGATGGATCTACCTTATAGAAAATTGGTATTACAATCTGATCGTATTTTCTCTTGCATTCAAATATCTCTTCAAGTTCTTGGAGGCACCACCTGGAGTCAGCATAATTTTCTGAGAAAACAATAATCGAAATCTTTGACTCATTAATTGTTTTCAAAAGAGATAATATTTCTTTTCCTCTAACAAGTTGGTCATCCATGAAAGTATTAACTGCAGCACGACGCAAATAATCATAGAGGTAGCTGGTAAAACCGTATCGGGTGTCCTCCCCTCTGAAACTAAGAAATACATCATACTTCGTCGCTTGAGGAGCAGGAGTAGAAGAAGAAGAAGAAGAAGAAGCCATCAACTTCTATTGAGACAACGCAGATCTAGGCAGTGGAGATGGAGTAACAAAGCTGATTCGTTTACCAAATGATAGTGCGTTTGGTTATATGCATCAAATTGCCAAGAGCTTCCACCATGTTTCGTCCTAATATTTAAAAATTTGTTGTTCTTTTCGAGGTGTCGCTTTTTCTATAGTTTTATTACCCCAAAATCAGTTCATCGCTTTGAACAATAAATAAACATACATGCAAGTAGCATATATTTTAATTGATCCAATATGTCTCTTCTTTTTTTTTTTTTTTTTGGTTATGTCAAAATTAATTAATCGCATTGAGCAATAAACAGATATTTTTTACAGAGAAATTCTGGACAGCCCCGTAGTATAGCCAATAGCATAAAGAGTCCCAATTCAGGTGTAGCCACGTAACATAAGGACTCCCAATTCATGACTGTCACTTGAGAGCTATAAATGATGAGGGCAATTTTGACCTTTCATTACTCTTGTATTAAAATATTGAAAAAAATCTTATCCTGGTCTTTTGACACTTCAACTAGGGGTGGCAATCGTGTCGTGTCGTGTCGACCCATTTAATTATTCGTGTCAAAACATGAAACCCAAACCCACCCGATTATTAAACGTGTTACCCACGTGTCGTAATCGTGTCATATTTAATTCGCATAATTTACTTAATTATTTAACTTAATTATACATAATATATTATATTCTCTATATTTAAATCAATTAAAATTATTTTTAGAATATAAACCATTGTTAGTATAAAATATTATTAAAATCATCATAATTTATTATTTTATAAATTAATTTATTTTATAGTATAAATATTTCAATTTTATAATATATATATTGTAAGTAGGTAATAATTTATATCATTGAATGAATTTACATATTAAGAATGTACAAAATATATTTAACTATTCGTGTCATTAAACGGGTTGGCGTGTTGAACACCTTCAACACTAACCCGACCTATTTATTAATCGTGTAACGTATTCGTGTCGTGTTCGTATCGTGTTCGTGGGTCGTGTCAAAAATTGCCACCCCTAACTTCAACACATGGCATATGACAAAATAAATAAATAGATCTTTACTTAAAAGAAAAAAAAAGGACCTTACTTTACAAAAAATCAACTAATCACGAATTATTCCTTCATAATAATGATTGGCCATAACCACCGACGCTTTCATCTCGCACCACCAGTTGCTCATCACCACAATTACATTCACCTCCACTTCCACCCTGTCCAATTCACTCTCCTTTAGGTCAATGCCACACTCTCACTGATTTGAATAGTTAAAAAACAACAAATCAAATGGCCATAAAAAAAAAAAATTAAACCAGAAAATAACAAACCAAGAACATATTTGAAATCAAACAAACTAAAAGAAATTAATTCATCAACTTGAAATCAACCAAATCATTACCACCAAACCCAGAAAAGAAGAAAAATAAACAATACTGTGTATCTCATGTGCTGACTCAATGACAAGCATTTCACCATTGACCATACAACCAACTTCAAAAGTTTCTGATTTGCACATCCCTCCGAAGCATAACCACCATTTAAACAAGTGAAAAACACAAATCCCTGATCAATCGCCACTGCAAACCCTGATCAATACCCACTTGTTGATGAGCATCAAGCTAAGCTGGACACGCATGAAATCAGAGCTTCTACAGGCTGATGCATTGCTGATGGAAGTTAGTGTTATTGTGATAAAAATCAGTTAGTTGATTAGCTGCAGTTGTAGTAAAACATTATGATAAAGCATGTATAGGAATATGACTCATGTAATTGCTGAAAAGTCAAGTGATAGCTGACTCAGCAAAAGTTGTTAGGCAATTAAACTTTTTCTTGTATTTGTATATATACTGATGTACGATTGCTTAAGCATTAAGCAAAGTTTTATATACAGAAATTAATAAAAATAATTCTGTCTTCTCTTCATGGTATCAGAGCCAAGAGACGAAAGTCATGGCCAACTTTCCTACAATTTCTCACTTGCCAAACAATCCTGACAGATCAAATTTCACTTTCTCACAAATGAATTTCTTGAATCCTCCACTACCTAGCTTACCCTCTCTATCTTTCAAACTTAATAAAAGCAATTTCAGCTTCTGGAAGTCACAAATCTTTCCAGCTTTGAGTGCGTATGGACTTGAAGATTTTCTTACTGGAGAAAGAACTTGTCCTCCATCAGTTGTTAAGATCCAAGCCTCTGATGGATCCTCTGTCATCTCAACTCAAAATAATCCAGAATATACATTATGGTGTCACATGGATAAACTAATTCTCAGCTGGCTTTTAGCTTCAATTTCTGAAACAATGTTTGGATATGTTGTTAAGTGTAAAAGCTCCTTTGAGGTATGGCAAACTCTTTACAGATTATTTGTCTCTCAATCTAAATCTCAATTAATGAATTTGCGTAGTATGCTTCAAAACACAAAGAAAGGTTCAATGTCTGTTGCTGATTACATTCTAAAAATGAAAGAAATTGGAGACAAGATTTCTGCTACTGGAAATCTCATGACTGATGATGAGCTGTTAACATACATTTATGGAGGCTTAGGTCCAGAATTTGAATCTGTTGTAGTTAACCTTACTTCCAAAACTGATTTCATCACCATTGAAGAAGCTCAGCTGCTTTTAAAGTCTCATGAGCAAAGACTTGCTCAGTACAATTCGAATTATAATGTTAATATGCAAAGTGCTAGTGTAGCTCATTTCTCTGCTACTGGTGTTCCTTCGTACTCTGCCAACTTTGCTAAGAAATTTAACAGTGGAAATCAGTACTCATATAAGCAGTCATCAGAACCATTTCATTCTCAGTATACTCAATTTTTTAGAGGAGGTTCACAAAATAACAGAGGCAGGGCAAGAGGAAAGAATTTCAATAGAGGAAAAATTATCTGTCAAGTGTGTGGAAAAGCTAGTTACTCAACAATTCAATGTTATCATAGGTTTAATATTCAATATAAAGGTCCTATATCTCACACAAACAGAGCAGGTGTGGTTAGTGCAAATAATAATGTGGCTGGACCTCAAACAAGTCAGAATTCTCAAGGCTTTCAAGGTAGTTCTCAAGCATTTGTTGCTAGTCCTTCTACTGTGAATGATCCATCCTGGTACATGGACAGTGGAGCCACAGATCACATTACCTCCAATTTGAACAATCTTACAGTTCAAGCAGATTACAATGGTCCTGAGCAGCTCATTATTGGAAATGGTAATACTCTACCTATTCAGCATGTTGGTTCTACAGAATTAAATTCCTTATATCCTGGTAGAGTTCTTTCTTTAAACAAAATTCTTCATGTTCCTAAAATAACTAAGAATTTACTTAGTGTATCTCAATTTACAAAAGATAATGGTGTTATTGCTGAATTCCATGATACTTTCTGTCTCATTAAGGACAAAATTTCGGGGAGAATTCTGCTTCAAGGAACACTTGAAGATGGCCTATATAAACTGCATGTGCCAACTGCTGGATCTCCTTCACTTGGTTTTCTTTCTAAGTCTATAAATTCCTCTCAGAATTGCATTTCTATTCCTACTGCTATGTTAAGTGTCAGTTGTAATCAGTTTGATCTATGGCATAGAAGGTTAGGACATCCTAATTGTCAAGTTGTATCTAGAATATGTAAACTTCTTTCTCTGGATGTTACAAATGCTACTAAACAAAGCTTTTGCTCATCATGTCAGTATGGTAAAGCTTGTCAAGCTACATTTCCAAGTTCAAGCAAGAAAACAAAATTTCCTTTAGAACTTGTTCATTCTGACATCTGGGGACCTGCTCCTCTTTCTTCTATAGAAGGTTATAGATACTATGTGCACTTTGTTGATGATTTTACAAAATACACTTGGATATTTCCCCTTCAAACTAAATCTGAAGTGAAACAAATCTTTATTAACTTTCATACTCTTGTTGAAAAACAATTTGAAAAGAAACTTAAGTGTGTGCAAACAGATTGGGGGGGTGAGTACAGAAGTCTTTTGCCTTATCTCACAGCTCAAGGCATCCTTTTTCGACATCCTTGTCCTTATCAGCATCAACAAAATGGGAGAGCTGAGAGAAAACATAGACACATTGTAGAAACTGGCCTAACTCTCGTAGCTCAAGCATCCATGCCACTTCATTTTTGGTGGGATGCTTTCCAAACTGCAGTGTATCTAATTAATAGACTACCTTCTTCCACTCTGTCACATTATTCACCTTTTGAAGTTCTTTTTCATTCCAAACCAGATTATTGTTTCCTGAAAGTGTTTGGATGTGCTTGTTATCCATATCTCAGACCATACAACAAGAACAAATTCAGTTTTCACTCTTCAAAGTGTGTTTTCTTAGGTTACAGTCCAATTCATAGAGGTTATAAGTGTTTAAGTTATGATGGGAGAGTTTATATATCAATTAGTGTCAATTTTGATAAAATGGACTTTCCTTTTGTGTCAAATTTTAGTTCTCAATCTGCTTCTTCTTCTAAGTCTGATTCTCCTTCAAATTCTGCTGGTTATAAATCTTCCTCTTGGATTTTTCCTACTTCATTTTCCTATGGAACTCAAAATCAGGATATAACTTCCACTACAAGTCAGTCTCCTTCTATGTTGGCATGTGCAGATCATTCTCCTTTAACAAATGATCACATTCTTTCTTCTCACACCATACACACTCATGCTAATGATCAGGTACAATCAGATAAATCATCATCTTTTAGCTCCCAACCATCAAACACTCATCCCATGCAAACCAGATCCAAAACTGGTCATCTTAAACCCAAAATACCCTACTCTTTCTCAGCCATCTCTAGTCTCTCTACTATAGAACCAAATACTGTCCAGGAAGCATTATTAAATCCTCAATGGTTAGCTGCAATGCAACAAGAGTATAATGCTTTGATCCAAAACTCTACCTGGACTCTTGTTCCATTTCACAACACTATGAACATTGTTGAAAACAGATGGGTATATCGGATTAAGTACAATGCAGATGGTACTCTTCAAAAGTATAAAGCCAGGCTTGTTGCTAAGGGTTTCAACAAACACCTAGTCTTGATTTTTTTGAAACTTTTAGTCCAGTTGTTAAAGCTTCAACTATTAGAGTCATATTAACATTGGCAGTTTCTTATGGCTGGGATATACAACAAGTTGACATCAACATTGCTTTTCTGAATGGAGATTTGCAAGAAGAGGTGTACATGGCTCAACCAGAAGGTTTTGTTGATGCTACTCATCCATCATATGTATGCAAACTTAATAAAGCATTATATGGATTAAAACAAGCTCCTAGAGATTGGTTTGACAAACTTAAACAAGCCTTGCTGCAGTGGGGGTTTAGTAATTCTGTTTCAGAAAAAAGCTTGTTTATTTGTCATTCTTCAGGAAAGAGTCTATATCTTCTGGTATATCTGGATGACATCTTGATAACTGGAAATGACTCTTCACTCATAAACAAAGTAGTATCTGACTTGAACAAGTTGTTTGCTCTTAAAACCCTTGGATCATTAAGTTATTTCCTGGGATTTGAGGCTTACAGAGATGCTTCTGGTTTGTATCTGACTCAAACCAAATATCTTAATGATTTGCTCGTCAAAAACAGAATAGCTGAAGCTAAAAGTAGTCCTATTCCTGCATCATCCGGGACTAAGCTTTCTTTGTAGGATGGATCTCCATTTGAACAGCCCTCTCTATATAGAAGTATCATTGGTGCATTACAGTATCTTACTCTTACAAGACCGGATATTGCTTTTATTATTAATAAACTTAGTCAGTTTCTCCAAGCACCAACCTCTCAACATTGGCAAGCATTAAAAAAGGTGTTGAGATATCTAAGAGGGACTACAAATTTCGGCCTTCACTTCAAACCAGCAGCACAAATTACTCTAGAAGCATTCACTGATGCAGACTGGGCAGGAAACTTGGATGATAGGAGATCAACAACTGGTTATTGTGTATTTCTTGGAGGAAACTTAGTGCAGTGGTGTTCTAGAAAACAAAAAGTTGTTGCAAGATCTTCTACAGAGGCAGAATACAGGGCATTAGCAGATGCTGCAACAGAAATTGTATGGTTCCAAAGGTTACTAAAAGAACTTAATGTTGCTTTGGTGACTTGTCCTATACTCTGGAGTGATAATATTGGTGCTAGTCTACTTGCTTCAAATCCTGTGTTTCATGCCAGGACTAAACATATAGAGATAGATGTGCATTTTATTAGAGAAAAGTGACTGCTAAGCAACTAGAAGTTAGATATGTGCCTTTCGAATATCAAACTACAGACTTGTTTACCAAACCACTTGCTGTCAATCAATTTCAGTTTCTTAGAGACAAATTGACTGTTAAAGAATCAATGCTTAGCTTGAGGGGGCCTGTTGATGAGCATCAAGCTAAGCTAGACACGCATGAAATCAAAGCTTCTACAGGCTGATGCATTGTTGATGGAAGTTAGTGTTATTGTGACAAAAATCAGTTAGTTGATTAGCTGCAGTTGTAGTAAAACATTATGATAAAGCATGTATAGGAATATGACTCATGTAATTGCTGAAAAGACAAGTGATAGTTGACTCAGCAAAAGTTGTTAGGCAGTTAAACTTTTTCTTGTATGTGTATATATACTGATGTACGATTGCTTAAGCATTAAGCAAAGTTTTATATACAGAAATTAATAAAAATAATTCTGTCTTCTCTTCACCACTGAGACTCCTACTATGAAATCAATTAATAAATGCACCAGTAAGTCTCCACATCTTCAAACCACCCCCAACGTCACCGAAGAACTAGCTGCACCATCAAGTCTTTAAGTAGATGGCCATGACTGAGAACTGATGTATTTTAATTTTTCAATAAGTGAAATAAAATGTGCTCATAAACCTAATGAGAGAAGAAGTGGCAAGAAAGTGAGAAGAGAAGACACAGTGAGAGAGTGAGGAGAAAAGAAAATGGCGATAGAGGAGAGAAGGGATCGGTGAAGAAGAAAAAATGAAGAGAGAGAAAAAAATAATGAGTGATTTTTAATTAATTTCTTGCAAAGATTTTTCCTAAGTATTCTTTTTTTAATGTTTCAACGAGTTAAATGACCAAATTACTCTTGCACACTTTATACCTCTCAAATAGCAACTGTAAATTGAGGGTCTTTATGTCAATTTGTCATATGTTGAAGGTTCCACAAGATTCGCCTAAACAACGGGGTTATCCAGTTAATTTCTCATTTTTTTATATGCAAGGACCGATTGCAACGAGGCAAGCGACGCCAGTTGCTACAAGCTAGGGGAGGACGCTCGTTATGAGACCTCAGTGGGAGGTTATTGCCTCGGGCCGAAACAACTCCCATCATGAGCTCATGTGACATTAGGGGGTGATAATTAATGTTCGCGGATCGTATTCGTATTTTATCGAGCTATGACACGACAAAAATTGATTTGATACAAACACGACCCGTTTATTATTCATATCCTGAAGGTTCAACACAAACACAATACGATTATTAAATAGGTATAACCTGTGTAACACGATTATGACATGTTTACAAGATTAACACGACCTGTATTTAGTTACAACACGATTACAATTATAACACGATTATTACATGATTATATATTAAAACCTATTTTTAAATGAAAAGGCTATAATATAATATACAAAATTAAACAAAACTAAATACCAAGAAATAATACAGACTTTAATATTTGTTTTAAGAAATTAGAAATTAAAGGTGATGTGTCCAGTGTCATTCTAATTATATTAATATAATAAAATATTATAATTTTTAATTTATAATATTTAATATGTGTAAAAATTATAAAATATTATTTATATCAATAATCGTGTCAATCATGATTTAATTTATATTCGTGGTGTTTAATATATATGCTTGTCATAAACGTGTCGCGTCATAATCGTGTTCGCGGGTTGAAGACATTCAACACGAGCACGACAAGATTATTAAACAGGTTAAAAATTCTAACACGATACGAAAAAGATTAAGGCAAACTCAAACTTATGTTATATTATATCAAATTCGAATGTTGTGACTCAAATTGTCACCGCTACTTGACATTACGAGTCTCATGTGTTGAATGTCCTGAAGACAATCATTCCCATGCATGATTTGCTCACCGGTCTGTGAAGGTGGCTGCCCAGAGGACCATCACTTAAAGCAGGGGTGGACCCATAAAAACTTTATTGGATGGTTTAAAGACTTGCACACATAAAATAACCCCATTTAACTCCTTTAAATTTTATTATTATTATTTATTCAATATTCTTGGCGAAAACAATGTGATACTTATGTAACATAGGTGTTATTATTACTTTTTGAATTAGTTTTGTATAAAAAATATTTCAAAAAAGAAAATATTGTAGCAATAAGAAACAAATAAATTTAAACAAAATAGTGTAAATATATATAAAATTATAACATGTTAAAAAAATAATTTTTGAAAGTTAGAGCTTATGGTATTATTGAATTAAAACATTAAAGTGATTTGAATAGGTTGATGTTGTAATAAAATAGAATAGATTATACATCTCAAATTAAACATTATTTCCAATTATACATGTGATTTCTCTTCCTATATATGTGAGATTGACAGGAAACTATGACATGATAAGATAATTATTATACAAGGACAACATAAAAGATATATATATATATATAATTCGATACCAAAATTCTAAACAAAAAGATATGTCGAGTCTTTTTGTATATCAAATAACAAAGGCAGTAAGGCACGCTTAGAGTTTTGGGCAAAAGTAAAGCGCCATACTTTTTTTAGATTATAATCAGTTTTGATAAATAAATTGTGAAGTGTTTGGAGGCCAACGATAGTGGCAGTGGTGGGCGCAAGAGACGACCACAGAGGCGATAATAAAAGATTAAGTTGATTCTTTTTATATATCAAATAGCAGACGCACGCCTAGAGTGTCGGTCAGAGTAAAGCGATGTGCTCATTTAGATTATAATTAGTTTTGATAAATAAATTGTCGAGCGTGTGGAGGCCAACGATAGTGGCCGTGGTGGGCGCTAGAGACGACGATGACAAATGGAACAACGTTAGCTTGCCTACTGAATAAAAAGAGTAAACATTTGCAACAATGAATTAAATAATTCACACGTTTTATACAAGTTGTCAGATCAAGAACTTGATTTATTGCCCACCGAAACTTTCTACAGAAAAAGTTGGAAGAAGACAAAACTCAAATCTTCATTTGTGTTAGTATTTATTTTTTAAAAGTTTGGGCTTTGGCTGCAGTTCAGCGGCTGTTTCTATACAGCAGCTTCTGTAGCCATGACAAATGAAATGTTGACATTTGTTGTAATGGTAGAAGAAGAGACAAAAAATTTGACAGGCCACACCCAGTCAACAAAACCGGCCATCTCCCTCCTTCCCAAACCCCTCTTGCCAAAATTTATCCAAATAAATTTTGTATGTTTTTTCCAATTTTTCCATATCCTTATTTATATAAATAAACTTGCAGGTGATTTATATTTATAGCTCAATAAATAAAATTAAGACTTTTATTAACTTTTGCAGGCTATTAATATTCATAGCTCAATAAATAAAATGAGGAATTTTATTTTATAAATATATAATTTACTCTTACAAGTAACTAAGAAAATAAATCAAGATGAAGATAATTAAATATAAAAAAATTATTAGTAAATTTTACCAAAGCAATAAAAATGCAAGAATATAAATTAAATAAATGAGAAAATATAACTATTAAGAAAATATTTAAATTAAATTTTATTGAAGTTAATATAATACACAAAAAAGTAAAAAAAAAAGAATAATATAAATATTAAGAAAATATTCGAAGTTAATTTTACCAAAGGAATCTAATATGCAAGAAAAAAAATTAAAATAAAAAGAAAAGTAATATAAATAAAAAACTGAGGAGAGGCAAATCGCGTAAATTAAAAATAGAAACCGTAAACAAACGTATAAAAGCTATCAACTTAAAATTAAAAAGCAGTTACTGTTTACTGGAAGTCGAAAAGTAAATTTTAAAAACTGGAAAATGAGCTTGTGAAAGTAATTTAATGTGTTTTTACTTTAAATATATTAAACGATACTATTTATTTCTTAAAATTTTCATTAATTCCTTGAAGTTTTCGAATGCTTTACTTTTAGTGTTCTTAATTTGGAACCAGCAACTAATATTTGAAAAAGCAAATTTAATATTTAAATTTTGTACTTTTTTTTTACTATCTAATTATGTTATTTTAAAATATAAAATTACTTACTGGTAACATATTGGATTGCAGCATCTACAAAATATTATATTAATTACAAAAATTTATTTATTAAAAATTTTTAAATATCTTGCTTTGTTGACATTTATTGGTTTTTTCCTATAAATTGTACCAAGGGCGTGGGCTGGAAACACATACAAGAGAAGCAAGAGTAAAGTGCTAACTCTAGAGAGGCAAACACGTTATTAAAGAAGTAGCTAGTGTAAGT
This sequence comes from Boswellia sacra, assembly GCA_013180625.2. Classification (NCBI taxonomy): domain Eukaryota; kingdom Viridiplantae; phylum Streptophyta; class Magnoliopsida; order Sapindales; family Burseraceae; genus Boswellia; species Boswellia sacra. Next base: position 165,495 of record SNVD02007364.1, on the reverse strand, counting down.
GTGGGTGTTTTCATGGGCAGATTATAAATCTTTTCTTTTGAGGTAATAAAAGAAGAGTTGGAAGTCAATGCTTCCATAAAACCTCGATGTGCAATCAAAAAATTTGTGGGTGCACTATGCATTTTGTTGAGTAGTAACCTCCAAAGCGGTTTACCGAGTAGCTGGCTGAGCGTGGCTTGGCACTATCGTAAGGCAATTCGCTTAGCAATAAAAAGCCTTGTGACACTCCCCAAGATTGAAAAGCCACCAGTGTACAAGCCACCCGTTGAGAAGCCACCCAAGATCGAGAAGCTACCTGTTTACATTCCTCCAATTCACAAGCCTCCCAAGATTGAGAAGCCACCAGTTTAGAAGCCTCCAAATGTCGAGAAGCGATTCCCAAAACACAAGCCCTATGAGTCTTTATCAGATACTTATCCACACAACTGAGATGCATGCGCTGTGAAAATATATAGATGGCATATAATTTCACTACAAATAGGCATATAAAATTTGCAAATGAATGTATAAAAATCGTAAATAGACGTATAAATGTTGCATTTGAATGAAAAAAAAGTCATAAGTCAATGTATACTTACCATAAATATCTAAAAAAATTTGTAAACAAATGTATAAATGCAGTAAATGGCTTATAAAGATATAAATTTCGCAAATGAATGTATAAAAGTCGTAACCAGATGTATAAATATTGCAATTGAATGTATAAAAATCGTGAATCAATGTATAATTATCGTAAATATCTAAATATCGAGCAAATGAATATATAGAAGTCATAAATAAATATATGAATGTCATAAATTTTTATAAAAATGTTGTAAATGGATGTATAAATGTCATAAACGGCTTATGCTGAGAAGTGGTCATTTGTAATTTTGTATAAAAGACGTAAACTTGATTATAAAAGACGTGAATAAGTATATAAAAGTCATAAATAACTGTATAAAAATCATAAACAAGGTTGTTTTTTCTAAGGAATAAACAACCAAAAGTTCGGTATAAATGGGCATATAAATTTTGCAAATGAATGTATAAAAATCGTAAACAGACGTATAAATGTTGCAATTAAAAAGAAAAGTTGTAAATCAATGTATACTTATCGTAAATACCTAAAAACAGTTGCAAACCACTGTATAAATGTAGTAAATGGCTTACGACGATATAAATTTCGTAAATGAATGTACAAAAGTCGTAACCAGGTGTATAAATGTTGCAATTGCATGTATAAAAATCGTAAATCATTGTATAATTATCGTAAATATCCAAATATTGAGCAAATGAATATATAGAAGTCGTAGATGGATATATGAATGTCATAAATTCTTATAAAAATGTTATAAATGGATGTATAAATGTCATAAATGGCTTATGCTGAGAAGTGATCATTTGTATTTTTGTATAAAAGACGTAAACTTGATTATAAAAGTCATGAATAAGTATATAAAAGTCATAAATAACTGTATAAAAATCATAAAAAATGTTGTTTTTTTTTTCCAAGGAATAAACAACCAAAAATTTCGGTATAAACGGGTATATAAATTTCGCAAACGAATGTATAAAAATCATAAACAGATGTATAAATGTTGCAGTTGAATGAAAAAAAAGTTGTAAATCAATGTATACTTATGGTAAATACCTAAAAAAAGTTGTAAACTAATGTATAAATGTAGTCAATGGCTTATAATGATATAAATTTCGCAAATAAATGTATAAAAATTGTAACCAGGTGCATATAAGTTGCAATTGCATGTATAAAAATCGTAAATCAATGTATAATTTTCGTAAATATCCAAATATCGAGCAAATGAATATATAGAAGTCGTAGATGGATATATGAATGTCATAAATTCTTATAAAAATGTTATAAATGGATGTATAAAGGTCATAAATGGCTTATGCTGAGAAGTGATCATTTGTATTTTTGTATAAAAGACGTAAACTTGATTATAAAAGTCATGAATAAGTATATAAAAGTCATAAATAACTGTATAAAAATCGTAACAATGCTGTTTTTTTTCCAAGGAATAAACAACCAAAATTTTGGTATAAACGGGTATATAAATTTCACAAACGAATGTATAGAAATCGTAAACAGACGTATGTTGCAATTGAATGAAAAAAGTCGTAAATCAATGTATACTTATGGTAAATACCTAAAAAAAGTTGTAAACTAATGTATAAATGTAGTAAATGGCTTATAATGATATAAATTTCACAAATGAATGTATAAAAGTCGTAACCAGGTGTATAACTGTTGTAATTGAATGTATACAAATCTTAAATCAATGTATAACTATCCTAAATATCCAAATATCGAGCAAATGAATATATAGAAGTCATAAATGAATATATGAATGTCATAAATTCCTATAAAAATGTTGTAAATGGATGTATAATTGTCATAACCGGCTTATGCTGAGAAGTGATCATTTGTAATTTTGTATAAAAGGCGTAAACTTGATTGTAAAAGTCGTGAATATGTATATAAAAGTCATAAATAACTGTATAAAAATCGTAAACAAGGTTGTTTTTTGCAAAGAATAAACAACTAAATTTCTCTATAAATGGGCATATAAATTTCGCAAGCGAATGTATAAAAATCGTTAATAGACGTATAAATGTTGCAATTGAATGAAAACAGGTCGTAAATCAATGAATACTTATCGTAAAAACCTAAAAAAAGTCGTAAACCAACATATAAATGTAGTAAATGGCTTATAATGATATAATTTTTGCATAAGAATGTATAAAAGTCGTAACCAGGTGTATAAAAGTTACAATTGAATGTATAAAAATCGTAAATCAATTTATAATTCTCGTAAATTTCTAAATATCGAGCAAATGAATATATATAAGTTGTAAATAGATATATCGATGTCATAAATTCCTATAAAAATGTTGTTAATGGATGTATAAATGTCGTCAACGGCTTATGCTGAGAATTGGACATTTGTAATTTTGTATAAAAGACGTAAACTTTATTATAAAAGTCATGAATAAGTATATAAAAGTCATAAGTAACTGTATACAAATCGTAAATAAGGTTGTATTTTCCCAAGGAAGAAACACCCAAAATTTTGCCATCAATCGGCATATAAAATTCGGAAATGAATGTATAAAAATGGTAAACAGGCATATAAATGTTGCATTTGAATGAATAAAAATGGTAAATCAATGTATAGTTACCATAGATACCTAAAAAAAGGATGTAAACAAATGTATAAATGTCGTAAACGCCTTATACTGATATAAATTTCGCATATGACTCTATAAAAGTCGTTGTCAGGTGCATAAATTTTGCAATTGAATGTATAAAATCGTAACTCAATGTATACTTTTCGTAAACATCTATATATTGACCAAATCAATATATATAAGTCGTAAATGGATACATGAATGTCATAAATTTCTATAAAAATGTCGTTAAAGGATATATAAATTTCGTAAACGGCTTATGCTGAGAAGTGGTAATTTGTAATTTTATATAAAAGACGTAAACTTTATTATAAAAGTCATGAATAAGTATATAAAAGTCATAAATAACAGTATAAAAATCGTAAACAAGGCTTTTTTTTTCCAAGGAAGATACATCCGAAACTTCACTATAAATCGGCATATAAATTCTGCAAATGAATGTATAAAAATCGTAAACAGGCGTACAAATGTTGCAATTTAATGCATAAAAGTCGTGAATCAATGTGTACTTATTGTAAATACCTAAAAAAAGGTTGCAAACAAATGCATAAATGTCGCAAACGGCCCATACTAAAATAAGTTTCGCATATGAATTTATAAAAGTCGTAACCATGTGCATATATGTTGCAATTGAATGTATAAAAATCGTAAATCAATGTATACATTTCGTAAAAATCTAAATATTGACCAAATGAAAATATAGAAGTCATAAATGGATATATGAATGTCATAAATTCCTATAACAATGTTATTAAAGGATGTGTAAATTTCGTAAACGACTTATGCTGAGAAGTGGTAATTTGTATAAAAGACGTAAACTTTATTACAAAAGTCGTGAATAAGTATATAATAGTCATAAATAACTGTATGAAAATCGTAAACAAGGTTTTTTTTTTCCAAGGAAGATACACCCGAAATTTCGATATAAATTGGCATATAAATTCCGCAAATGAATGTATCAAAATCATAAATAGGAGCATAAATGTTGCAATTTAATGCATAAAAGTCGTCAATCAATGTGAACTTATCGTAAATACCTAAAAAAAGGTAGTAAACAAATTTGTAAATGTCGTAAACGGCTTATACTGAAATAAATTTCACATACGAATTTATAAAAGTCGTAACCAGGTGCATATCCGTTGCAATTGCACGTATAAAAATCGTAAATCAATGTATCATTTTCGCAAACATCTAAATATCGACCAAATGAATATATAGAAGTCGTAAATGGATATATGAATGTCATAAATTCTTATAAAAATGTCGTTAATGGATCTTTAAATTTCGTAAACGGCTTATGCTGAGAAGTGATAATTTATAATTTTGTTTAAAAGATGTAAACTTTATTATAAAAGTTGTGAATAAGTATATAAAAGTCATAAATAACTTTGTGAAAATCGTTAACAAGGTTGTTTTTTTTCCAAGGAAGATACACCCGAAATTTTGCTTTAATGCATAAAAGTCGTGAATGTATAAATTCCGGAAATGAATGTATAAAAATCGTAAATAGGCGTACAAATGTTGCAATTTAATGCATAAAAGTCGTGAATCAATGTGTAATTATCGTAAATACCTAAAAAAAGGTTGTAAACAAATGTATAAATGTCATAAACGGCTTATATTAAAATAAATTTCGTATATGAATTTATAACAGTCGTAACTAGGTGCATATAATTTGCAATTGAATGTATAAAAATCGTAAATCAATGTATACTTTTCGTAAAAATCTAAATATCGACAAAATGAATACATAGAAGTTGTAAATGGATATATGAATGTCATAAATTCCTATAAAAATGTCATTAAAGGATGTGTAAATTTCGTAAACGGCTTATGCTAAGAAGTGGTAATTTGTAATTTGTACAAAAGACGTAAACATTATTCTAAAAGTTGTGAATAAGCATATAATAGTCATAACTAACTGTATGAAAATCGTAAGCAAGATTGTTTTTTTCCAAGGAAGATACACCCGAAATTTCGCTATAAATCGGCATATAAATTCTGCGGAATGAATGTATCAAAATCGTAAACAGGAGCATAAATGTTGCAATTTAATGCATAAAGTCATCAATCAATGTGTACTTATCGTAAATACCTAAAAAAAGGTCGTAAACAAATGTATAAATGTCGTAAATGGCTTTTACTGAAATAAATTTCACATATGAATTTATAAAAGTCGTAACCAGGTGCATATCCGTTGCAATTGCACGTATAAAAATCGTAAATCAATGTATAATTTTTGTAAACATCTAAATATCGACCAAATGAATATATAGAAGTCGTAAATGGATATATGAATGTCATAAATTCTTATAAAATGTCGTTAATGGATCTTTAAATTTCATAAACGGCTTATGCTGAGAAGTGGTAATTTATAATTTTGTTTAAAAGACGTAAACTCTATTATAAAAGTTGTGAACAAGTATATAAAAGTCATAAATAACTTTATGAAAATTGTTAACAAGGTTGTTTTTTTTCCAAGGAAGATACACCCGAAATTTCACTTTAAATCAGCATATAAATTCAGCAAATGAATGTATAAAAATCGTAAAGAAGCGTATAAATTTTGCAATTTAATGCATAAAAGTTGTGAATCAATGTATACTTATTGTAAATACCTAAAAAAAGGTTGTAAACAAATGTATAAATGTCGTAAACGACTTGTATTGAAATAAATTTCGTATATGAATTTGTAAAAGTCATAACCAGGTGCATATATTTTGCAATTGAATGTATAAAAATCGTAAATCAATGTATGCTTTTCGTAAAAATCTTAATATCGACAAAATGAATATATAGAAGTCGTAAATGGATATATGATGTCATAAATTCCTATAAAAATGTCATTAAAGGATGTGTAAATTTCATAAACGGCTTATGCTGAGAAGTGGTAATTTGTAATTTGTATAAAAGACGCAAACATTATTATAAAAGTTGTGAATAAGCATATAATAGTCATAAATAACTCTATGAAAATCGTAAGCAAGATTATTTTTTTCCAAGGAAGATACACCCAAAATTTCGCTATAAATCGGCATATAAATTCCGCAAATGAATGTATCAAAATTGTAAATAGACGCATAAATGTTGCAATTTAATGCATAAAAGTTGTCAATCAATGTGTACTTATCGTAAATACGTAAAAAAAGGTCGTAAACAAATGTATAAATGTCGTAAACGGCTTACACTGAAATAAATTTCACATATGAATTTATAAAAGTTGTAACCAGGTGCATATACATTGCAATTGCACGTATAAAAATCGTAAATCAATGTATAATTTTCGTAAACATGTAAATATCGACCAAATGAATATATAGAAGTCGTAAATGGATATATGACAATCATAAATTCCTATAAAATGTCGTTAATGGATGTGTAAATTTCGTAAACAGCTTATGCTGAGAAGTGATAATTTGTAATTTTATTTAAAAGACGTAAACTTTATTATAAAAGTTGTGAATAAGTATATAAAAGTCATATATAACTTTATGAAAATCGTAAACAAGGTTGTTTTTTTCCAAGGAAGATACACACGAAATTTCGTTTTAAATCTGCATATAAATTCCGCAAATGAATGTATAAAAATCGTAAACAGGCGTATAAATTTTGCAATTTAATGCATAAAAGTGGTGAATCAATGTGTACTTATTGTAAATACCTAAAAAAAGGTTGTAAACAAATATATAAATGTCGTAAGATACTAAAATAAATTTCGCATATAAACATATAAAAGTTGTAACCAAGTGCACATATGTTGCAATTGAATGTATAAAAATCGTAAATCAATGTATACTTTTCATAAACATCAAAATACCGACCAAATGAATATATAGAAGTCGTAAATGGATATATGAATGTCATAAATTCCTGTAAAAATGTCGTTAAAAGATGTGTAATTTCGTAAATGGCTTTTGCGGAGAAGTGGTAATTGTTATTTTGTATAAAGAACGTAAACTTTATTATAAAAGTCATGAACAAGTATATAAATGTCATAAATAATTGTATTAAAATCGTAAACAAGGTTGTTTTTTTCCAAGGAAGATACACCCAAAATTTCGCTATAAATCGGCAAATAAATTCCACAAATCAATGTATAAAAATCGTAAACAGACGTATAGATGCTGCAATTTAATGCATAAAAGTCGTGAATCAATGTGTACTTATCGTAAATACCTAAAAAAAGGTTGTAAACAAATGTATAAATGTTGTAAACAGCTTATACTGGAATAAATTTCCCATATGAATTTATAAAAGTCATAACCAGGTGCATATAAGTTGTAATTACACGTATAAAAATCGTAAATCAATGTATAATTTTCGTAAACATCTAAATATCGACCAAATGAATATATAGAAGTCGTAAATGGATATATGAAAATGTCGTTAATGGATGTTTAAATTTCATAAACGCCTTATGCTGAGAAGTGCCAATTTGTAATCTTGTTTAAAAGACGTAAACTTTATTATAAAAGCCGTGAATAAGTATATAAAAGTTATAAATAGTTGTATGAAAATCGTAAACAAGGTTTTTTTTTCCAAGGAAGATACGCTTGAAAATTCACTTTAAATCGGCATATAAATTCCGCAAATAAATGTATAAAAATCGTAAACAAGCGTATAAATATTACAATTTAATGCATAAAAGTCGTGAATCAATGTGTACTTATCGTAAATACCTAAAAAAAGGTTGTAAACAAATGTATAAATGTCGTAAACGGCTTATACTAAAATAAATTTCGCATATGAATTTATAAAAGTCATAAGCAGGTGCATATATGTTGCAATTGCATGTATAAAAATCATAAATCAATATATAATTTTTGTAAACATCTAAATATCGACCAAATAAATATATAGAAGTCGTAAATGGATATATGAATGTCATAAATCCCTATAAAATGTCGTTAATGGATGGGTAAATTTCGTAAACGGCTTATGCTAAGAAGTGGTAATTTGTAATTTTATGTAAAAGACGTAAACTTTATTATAAAAGTCGTGAATAAGTATATAAAAGTCATAAATAACTGTATGAAAATCATAAACAATGTTGTTTTTTCCCAAGGAAGATACACCCGAAATTTTGCTTTAAATCAGCATATAAATTCCGCAAATGGTTGTATAAAAATCGAAAACAGGCGTATAAATGTTGCAATTTAATGCATAAAAGTCGTAAATCAATATGTAGTTATCATAAATGCCTGACAAAAGGTTGTTAACAAATGTATAAATGTCGTAAATAGCTTATACTAAAATAAAATTCACATATGAATTTATAAAAGTCGTAACCAGGTGCATATACGTTGCAATTGCATGTATAAAATTCGTAAATCAATGTATAATTTTCATAGTAAACATCTAAATATCGACCAGATGAATATATAGAAGTCGTAAATGGATATATGAATGTCATAAATTCCTATAAAAATGTCGTTAATGGATGTGTTAATTTCGTAACGGCTTATGCTGAGAAGTGGTAACTTGTAATTTTGTTTAAAAGGCGTAAACTTTATTATAAAAGTCGTGAATATGTATATTAAAATCATAAATAACTGTATAAATATCGTAAACAAGGTTTTTTTTTTTCCGAGGAAGATACACCCGAAATTTTGCTATAAATCGGCATATAAATTCAGCAGATGAATGTATAAAATTGGTAAACAGGCATATAAATATTGCAATTTAATGCATGAAAGTCGTGAATCAATGTGTACTTATCGTAAATACCTAAAAAAAGGTTCTAAACCAATGTATAAATGTCGTAAACGGCTTATACTTTTATAAATTTCGCATATGAATTTATAAAAGTCGTAACCAGGTGCATATATGTTGCAATTGCATGTATAAAAATCGTAAATCAATGTAAACTTTTCATAAACATCTAAATATCGACCAAATGAATATACAGAAGTCAGAAATGCATATATGAATGTCATAAATTCCTATAAAAATGTCGTTAATGGATGTGTAAATTTTGTAAACGGCTTATGCTGAGAAGTGATAATTTGTAATTTTGTTTAAAAGACGTAAACTTTATTATAAAAGTCGTGAATAGGTATATAAAAGTAATAAATAACTGCATGAAAATAGTAAACAATATTGGTTTTCTCTCAAGGAAAATACACCCAAAATTTTGCAAATGAATGTATAAAAATCATAAACAAGGGTATAAATGTTGCAATTGAATGAATGAAAGTCGTAAATCAATGTATACTTATCGTAAATACCTAAAAAGGTTGTTAACATATGTATAAATGTCGTAAATCGCTAATACTGATGTAAATTTTGCATATGAATTTGTAAAAGTTGTAACTAGGTGCATAAATGTTGCAATTGCATGTATAAAAATTGTAAATCAATTCATACTTTTTGTAAACATTTAAATATCGATCAAATGAATATATAGAAGCCATAAATGGATATATAAATGTCATAAATTCTTATAAAAATGTGTTAATGGATGTGTAAATTTCGTAAACGCTTATGCTGGGAAGTGGTAGTTTGTAATTTTGTATAAAAGACGTAAACTTTATTATAAAAGTTGTGAATAGGTATATTAAAGTCATAAATAACTGTATGAAAATCCTAAACAAGGTTGTTTTTTTCCAATGAAGATACACCCAAAATTTCGTTCCAACCGGGCATATAAATAACTGAAATAAATGTATAAAAGTCGTAACGAAATGTATAAATACCGCAGTTAAATGTATAAAAATCATAAATATTATTATAATTAACATTAATGTCTAAATATCGACCAAATTAATATATAGAAGTCGTATATGGTAGGTACCAAAAATAGTTGTCGGCGAAAGTAAAAATCATAGATGCCTCGTGTCATAATGCAGTCCATATATGTTAACGAATCATTATTTTGTAGTTTTTTTAAAGGGGTTCAAAATAAATATATACAAGGCGTAAATAAACTTATAAAAGTTGAAAAAATTGTAAAAAGTCGTAAAGAAGATTAAAAATTTTGATGTTGTTGGGATACATACCAAAGTTATCAGTATAGAAGTCGTACACAGGTATGTAAATGTTGCAAATATGTTTAAAGGTGATACTCAAATATGTGCAAGCCAAATATGCATATCAAAGTCATAATGTCATGTAAAACTCATCGATATATGTATAAATATTATTAATGCCTAAGAAATGTTATACATATATGCACTTATAAAAGTGGTGGTTTCTTCTCGAAGGCCACTTCACCCCCAATTTACCCTTTTGGTTCACAAATTTGATTATTCAATTACAATTCATCATATTCGCTTCCCATACTTTTGTGACTTCCCACGTGCATAAGATATTACAATTTACTCATTAAGATCAGAATAGATTTAAATGATTTGACTTTGTTTTTCTTGTCTTTGACGAGTAAATGTAATTGAGGATCCAGTATTGATCCCCAATAAAATTAACAGCGTCAACACCATGACGCAATGTCTTTTGCTACGGTACATCTGATGTCAAATTCATGTACGAGGCAACTCCCCATTGCTAAATCCCCATTTATATTACGATAATTATACATCCAACTCGTCTTTCTCCTCTGTTTCATAACTATTTTTTTAGTATGTTTATAAGATAAAATGTCTACGATGGCCAACCCAAATTCATTGTGAGGTTGATAACCCTCTTAGCATTCATTAAATTTGCACACAAGATTACAGATTCTTGCTCTTGTTTTAGCAGCCTATATTTCTTCATGCTGAAACGGCTAGCATGTTTATGTCATAGCATTTTAGTGTCAGGACAAAGCTTGAACGAACTTTTATATACATATACATATATATCTCAACAAACATAATTCGAAGGCCTAGCACCTAATAACTACTCATTACTAGTTTGGTTGGCGTTATCATTTCATCACCAACATATTTCCTAATTTACAGCCAGCAAAAGTGCAATGTCCAGCAAGGAATAGCTACTCATTAGTACTGGGTTATGAACTGCATTACCATTACATGAACAACATATTTCCTAAATTGATGCTACCTTACCCCCACTGAAGTATGCTCTCCACCCACAAATAAGGCAAAAACAAACTTGGTTTCCCTTCTCAGCTATAAATCATTTCCAATATCCAATTCAATACCCAATCACATAATGGCCTGTACGTTTGAGTGTCCATATCTCACACTGCATTCAACCTAGAAATAAACAAAAAAACTATACAACCAAATCTTACAAAATACTTTAAACTTACAAGGACGAAGTCCTAATTCGTTGTTGTTTTGACTGCATTCGCAAAAGCTGTTGCGCACACCGGCTACAAACACTATTACACTACTTCACTATTGACTCATGTGCATCTGCTGCTCATGCTAGAATTTTGCCCTCCATCATTCTAAGCCCAAGTTTTGAACTTTGCCTCCGCACGCTCCACAACGTCTGCCCGTTCCAGATTCATGGGGGTCATCACCAATTTTAGCAATAGGCTCAAACAAGTTGCATCTAAATGCACCTGTACGATGAGTATATTCAATCAAACCCTACATAAGCGTCTACTGTATGGCTTAATTTGTTGCTCAACTCAGAAAATGTAATTTTCTTACCAATGCATTTGGTGGGGTTATGGAACATCGGCTCTCCATGAACTTCATAACATAAACCTCACAGTCATACGCATTCTGCTGCGTTGGCACATCCTTGTTGGTGAAAACATCAAACTCTGAGAAGCGCAACTTTCCATCACCAAATTGGGTCATTTCATCTGCGAGTATAATGTCAATCGCTTACAACTGCATAGCATTCGATTTGTTTATGTCAATATCACAATCACAATTACAAATTGTGTCATGTGAGCGGTGCACATAGGAATAATGGAAATGATACTCATAATTCTCCTCCCCATATTTTCACACTTTCTTCTCAGTCTCGGTGAATGAAAGGAGTCCCATATCTCTGTGCACTTGCTCACTACCTGAATTATCACAGCAAACCAGTGTCCATTGCTATCATACATTGGCATAAAAATCTGCACATGATGTAAGTTGTTAGCTCCATAACCTTAATTACCCAAACTAGATAGTGCTTCTAAACCTGTCTACTCTAATTAAGTTCACTACACAGCATCCCTCTTTTGTTGTGGCCTTCGTACACATGACTGGTTCGATAAAAAGACAAGTATACTATGCATTATAGTTGTGGTTTCTGCATATCGATTAATAGCATTTCAATACTTAGCACACTGTTTAATTCTTTATCCCTCACTGGCCATTCAGCTATACTTATGTCATGTAGATATTGGCTACCATATGACTTTGCCTTTCCCTATCAATTATGGCCTAAATCCACGTTGCACGTACTACATTAAAGTAACCTTAAAACTATTACTTCATAATTTAACACCTTCATTAAGTTTGATTATATATTTGCTATTGCATTGTTGCGACAAAATTATCCACCACTTGCTTCATTCACAGCGTGCTGTGAATGACTTCCTAACAAAAAAACTAGATTTATGTTTTTGTCCTCTAACATCCACTTCCTTTCTACCACCTTGTAATTGAACTGGTGCATAATTTTGGGTGACTTCTAATTTCTTATAAAATACCTGTTTCACAGTTTGAATCACAATTACATTATATTACCCGTACATTCATCCAAACAATGCAAACATATAGATAACAAATATCTGTGTACACTTGCTGAAATTATGCATAAAATTTGCACGATAATGACTCACCGTTGACGATCCTACTTCGTTTAGTTGTTTAGCATTCCTAATTGCATCCTGCATCTGCCACAAAATTGTGTGTAAAATCCTTAACCATATTAAATGATGAATTCTACCTAGCTATCCTACACAATCACATTTTGGTTCCATGAATGTTACACTTACACAAAACCCAAGAGGTAGATACCACATCCAGTTGCCATCTGCTCGCTGGCTGTTATCCTCCATTACCGTGAGCTCTGCATACACATTTATCACCTGCATAAATAAAGCACAAGTTTAGAAGAGTTAAACCCTCTCACATGCGTCCACCTACATCCTACCTTAACCTTTGTGTATCTCAAACACAAAAAAATTTAGTTTAAAACTAAATTCAATGCTGCCACAGAAAACTAAAGTCGAATTCTATCGCATGTGAATGTCGATATCTGGTTGTGGCCATATATTAACGAATACATTACAGTAACAGCTATACTCACGATGGCTCATTTGCAGAGCTGAGCACATATTCGATAATCTGTAGCTCTTGCATTGTAACGGGGGCTAGTACAACATATAGACCTACCCAATAGTCCCGTTTGCCCCTGCTACCTTTTGCTTTCACCAATGGACTCACCTTGTGCATGAAGCATTTTCGTACCATTGTGTTCTTACCTTCTTTTCCTGTGTAGCTTCGTTTTGGTGAAGAAATTACTACGTAGTTGTCATTATTTTTTTGCTTCTATTCCTGTAAAATGTCAGTATTACAGTAATAAATACTTAAAAGTACCCACTCTAATTCTGTTCAGGACAAGGGTAGTATGCCCATAGTGGAGGAATGCTGCATATCCATATTCATGTTCAATTGTACATATATTCATGTCTCTTCCTTAACACTAGTTTGCTTGACTAATGTGCCCACACAATCTTTAGTTGTAATATAATGATAAACATACCTTCAGAACCTCCATCGCCTCTTTTGTACATGCCCCTTCGTTGTCTCCTCATTGAAGCCTTTTTCTTCACCTCTATCTACGCTGCCATGTGCCAAGTTTGTCAGCAACTTCTCAGCTGAATCCACAATGTCACCATGTAGAGGCTCGTTCAAATGACGTGGACTATCATCCACATTCATAACAACTACGCCTTCAGTCATGCCTCCATCTTTCCCCCTATGAAGCACCCGTGGGTGAGCAGTGTCATAAATAAGACTATCAGGTCCTAAGTCTCTCAAGTTAATAGACCCTCTCCTCTGGCCTTCAACTTTGTTACTCTTTCAACTACCACCTCACCTTGTTGTTTTCTCTTATCAGCCTTCATAGGGATCGAGTCCACAGTATGCTGCCGTTTTTTCACTAATGGCTTCTCTTTATTAACTTTGCTCCACCTCTGATCTGATTGTGTCAATGTCGTCAATATATTATTCCTTGGCTTTTAAACTTTGTGATGTGTTGCCTTCACGACTGGCTACTTCTCTTTATCTAACTTTTTTGGCCTCTTTCACGTCCTCCCCAACACAACCCCCCCACACCAACACCCCCCCCCCCCCAACCCATCCCTCCCCCGCGTCGCCACCGCCGCAAACCACCACCCAACCCCCCCACTACCCCCCCCCCCCCCCCCCCCCCCCCCCCCCCCACGACTGCGTTGTGACCACCATCACTTACATCTTCCCCCACGTTTGCACCAATTTCATTGGCAATCTCATTTCCAGACACATTCGTGTCATGCATCGACTTTATCGGGCTTTCTTGACCCGATCTTTGACATAAGCCCAGTTGCAAGTTCTTCCCCTCACTGTGTAATCACTGCGTGCAATTCCTTAAGAATGTTATGCATTGAAGTTACCATTTCTTCAACCCTGCTATTTTGCTATCTCAATTCTTGCATCCAGTCCACCATTTGTGCAGTAGGAATGGATCAATCGTTACCCGTATCAGGTCCCTTGTCCTCATAACAATTCTCTTCTCTTGTACACCATTCACGTTTGCCCTGATCTTGTAAATGTAACATCATGTAAATAACAGTAATTTTTACACAACAATTTATGAATACTTTTCCATCTTTGTAATCATCATGTCCGCAGGTTACCCTGAATTTTTTTCCAGTGGAAGATTAAATTATTTTCCTCCAATCATAAGATGCACACACCCCCCCCCCCCCCCCCCCAACACCCAACCCAACTTTCATACAATATGGTAATTAATGACTGTCATCTAATTTCTCCCATATGGCTGACTGAATCGATAATATGTTAAGGCCATACACCCATACATTCTAATAACCCCACCCACATATTAAATTGTGCAATAGTTCTTACATCACAAATATACAATTCAAAAACATATGCATATGAAGACTTATCTTGGTCATGCACTGGGTGACTTGTTTTCGTATCGCTCTGTCGATGATGTTTCCTGTCCACACTATGACTGATCCTGATTTGGCCCCTGCCTTACTGATCTTGTTTCCAAGACCGCTTATAAAGACAAGCTATTTTCATAACAATAATAATTTCATAAGTTAGAGCGACACTACCGAAGATATCCAAATACTTCATTCGCGTGAATTCCATTTGATGCTGAATTTTAACATCATACATACATTGAAACCCCTTAATAACTGTAATCATTCTACACGATATGTTCATGAGATTGCCATTCGTCTGTAATGTTTGAAAAAGGCAAATTGGATTCTGAAACATTACATTTAGTTCGTGATAAAATCGTTGTGTGTCACATGACAGAGTTCTTACCGTATTATCGATTCATAGAATGTCCTGACTATTCCTCAGCAACTCTATTTGCTCCTTTCTAAAAGTGACCAAACCAGTACATACAGAAATCATTATTCCAATGTATCACTACTCAACCTCATCAAGAATTGTTAGCTATCTTGGCATGTGCGTGTGTGTGTGTGTGTGTGTGTGTGTGTATATATAAATATAATTTTATGCATCAGTTGAAAGATGGGAACTCGATAGATATACTTGCAAAATAAATCTATTAAAATTTTATTTACATATTGACTACTTCTTAGCAACAACAGTATTACTCCCTTTTTTTACGAACGCACAAAAAACAGAATATATAAATAAAGCAACGTTACAAGGATATGGAAATCCGAATCGGATAAGCTAGCCACAGCCAAGGGCACCCTTTCTAAAAAGATAAGGGATCTAGTTGGGGGCAGGGGCGTAATTTAAATCTGCAAGACAGTATCATTAGTCGATTGTGCAGTAATTGAATAGAAATTGATCTCTAATCTTATACAATCCCATATTAACATGTGTTCTAAATCCTCTTCAAGAGTATATGTTAACAATATTAACTTATTTTGGGTTACCATATTTATATAAAAAATAAATATGAATTCAAAATAAATATGAATTCACTATTTATCAATTAATTATTTTAACAAATGCTTGTGTTAATTATTTGCACTTTACTATAACATTCTTTTAGTGGCTTAGAAAAGCCTCAGAGGAACAATTTGTTATTTGAACCAAATCGGTTATGCAGTATGTATTCATATTATACTTGACGGGAAATACACAAGTGAAAACAATAATTAAGGAAATTGATTGCCAAGATTGGTGTACATGGCACAATAGAAAAGGACAGGACACCCTTATAATTTCGAAGCTGCAGCCATTAACGCACCAGCACTCTAACATATATGTCAATCTTTATTATTCACGCTTCAAAACTTAAATACATAGGTCTACCTTATATACACATGTATTTAATTGGTGTAAATTAAAGAAAATGTCTCCTTCAGGGAATATTATATATTAATGCATTGTTAATAACATGTGATATGCAGAAATATAATATATATATATATATATATATATATTAAGGATTAATACATGCATTGAAATTCGTTGTTACTATACTACTTACCTAAAATTTGTCCACTCAGCTCCTTTCTTTTGCTTCAACACAGGAAGATCGCATGACACATCCCCCTGTTGTGGCTTCTTATCACTGTTTTCCCCTTTTCTTACCTCGAAACGCCTCTGTTTTCACATGCTACTTGTAAACAGGGGATGTGGGGTTTATCAGTTTCAATTAACTACCCCTAATCCACGTAACACGATTTGGCTAGCATGTCAGTTTGCACCCCACTACTAGTAACATATATTTGAATATGTACCTAGTTTCATTTTTTATTTGCTTAGGCAGCCCATGGTCAACCGCTTACCTCTCTATATATACTAAATCCCACTAATCATTCACCTTGTCCATACAGATGATGAGGGATGTCACTGAGTTATTGTCAACATTTGTGAAACTGATTTATATTGCTCTTTACATGTAAAGTTTACATTACGTGTTCACCCCTCACTTCCATTAAATAACTGGACCAAATCTTACAAATCAATGAGGAAGATCATACCTAAAGACGTTGTAACTGCTTTGTCAGACTTAAATTCTCGAATATCCGACGGCCAACTGTGACAAATCATTCTCTTCACTTTGTACGTTTACCTTTTCCCCAATGCATACATTTTGTGTGGGAGTAAAAAAACTGTCTCTCTTGTTCGTTCAATAATCTTCCCCTCATTAATTGCATTTCAAATATCGAAGACCAACTGTTGAGGTGCCGGCGCTTGCACATTTGTATCTCTAGTGGTCTCATTAATACTCGTTATGACACATCGGGATAGGGCTCACGATGACTTCTTAAGGCTATAAGTGGAAGTTAAATTGTCAGCCCATGAACCCACGATTCACCCTATGTTTTAGCTGAATTACCATTATGCCCCCCACTACTAGATAAGAAGCACAACGGGCCTGACATTCCATCTCCCACTGAAGAAGCCTCAGCCAAATGGTTAGCAATGGAGTTCTCATGGCCTCCACTATAAATGTATGCCACCTCATTGTCATGGCCAACATAGGACAAAATGGAAAAAAATATAAATCTTGAACCTCAAATATAGGTTTTTCGTCGCAACCAACCACATCCGAATCTTGTCACCTCTACAAATTCTCCTCTCTCCCAAAAGCCACCTCGTCTATTCATGGCTACACACTGTGCTTCTATCCTTCGCTTATTCGCTCGACGCTGTCTTAGCCATTTCTTTCAATAAATGTGCAATTTCTTTGCCTAATTTGGCAACTCAACCGTCAATAATGCATCTTCAGGAACCCACCCACAAATAGAAGAAAGGGAGACGAAGAGATAAGAAACTTCCATGCAACTTTAGCCATAATAACAGATACAGAGATTCACATTTACAAAGAAGGAGAAGATATCTAGAGACGGAAAGAGATGTAAAGGAAAGTTAATTGATTTGTATGTATTAAATGTAAGGGATAATTAAATTGGGCCCTTGAGGTTAGGCTAAGAAAATTATGAGGACCTCAGTTTTTGGAAATCTTGGATTGGCCCCTGAGGTTACTTTATCAGTGTAGTGTTAGTAGTAACGCTGATTTGTATCAAATAGTAACTTCACGATAATAAGCAGCAAAAAAATATGACATTAATACCCTTCTCTAAAGGGTTTTGATATAGTCAAATTTAATGGATTTTTTTTAATGCCCCTCGATCATGAGCATACGTTTAAGAGGAACTGAAGGAGATTTATTTACAGTAAACAACTTTTAATGGAGTTGAACATAATCAGTCATGCAATAAACTTCCCGGATAAGAAATTGCTTTGTCTCATTTAAACTTTCAAATCTTCGACCCATTTTCGTTACTTAAGTCTATTCATATCTCAGCGTATAATGATATATTATACGTATGTATATACTGACATGTAGCTACAGCTAGGTTGAATGCTTCGTCGTTCCTGTAAGTGCACCTGTCATTAATTGCCTTAATACCAGACAACCATTATCATAAATCACTTTTGTGCCTATCCCACTGCCCACGTATCAGCCTTTCATTGTCCCATTGATTTCACAAATGACTCCTCAAGCATTATAAGACCCTTGTAATATAATGCCTGGCCTTGATGCAAGTACTCTCTTGTTTTAGTGCCCTCATCAACGAAGCTCACTTCGTGGACCTTCATTACTCGCTACCCACCTACTTCCACCTTCCATCCCATAAGTTTTTAATAACAACATTTCGTAGCGGCGTAAGGTTTGACTGTATGGATTAAATTCGCCTGCCTCTTTGATGAGCGGGCATTGGGTTCATAGTTTATAGTTGTTGTCATTGTCTTTGTAGGCGCAGCTTTCATGTCCATTATTGCTTTTTTGTTTAAACTCTCTCCCATGCCAGTGGACCAGCCACTGCGAGAGTTGGTCCGGTCCTCTTCATATGCTAATCTGTAAATCAGAATGGTTACGTTATCATTGTCTTCATTGTTTAGTTTGTGTGACTTTTATATCCTAATCAATTATTTATTGGTATATGGATGTTATATTCAATCTCTTGTGCCATAACCTCGTCCTATATGCGCATATAACATAGTGTGGCAGTCAAAGATTTATGCCCAAGATGCCATGGATAACAACTTTTGTATGTTTATCAAAGCCTTTGCATTGACTTTGCCTTCTGTATTTGTCAGGTTGGACGCAAGATGGTGACGTTTTACCTTTACCTTTATATTCGTAGGGGCGAATTCCCGTCGCTGCTGGTATTAGTGAACTCTGACCAGGTCTGTTTATATTCATTGGTCATGACTGTATCAGCAAGGATTCCTAGCCTCACAGTTACTGACTATAGGCAACTGCTGCTTTCGATCGATTTTCCCTGGAATGGTGAGTCCATGTTTCTAGAATCTGATGATGATGTCGTGGACATGTTTGCCTTCTACCAACTTAAGGATGAATAGAGCATTGTCTTCAATTTCAACACATGCACTGTTTGAGAACGTGAACTCCGACAACAGATTCATGAACTCGACCACCAACGGCAGCAACTCGTAATCAAACGATGATGTACGTACCGACATAATCTTCTGTAGGATCATATGCAACGTATTGAAGATGATGACATCAGCAGCAGCAACGATAGCAACAGGGTGGCAGATTAATTTAATCCATTTGAATCTTTGTTCAACCGCTTTCAACAGTTGTCTATGTAATTTTCGTTCCCTATGTGTCTGTATATGAATGGTAGTTTTAGGGGTGTATTTAATTTTTGTGCAACGTAGATGGTCCTCTTGGTCTTAATGACACTCGTCCTATATTGCCAATACTTGTGAAATTTACTCTTCATGACCAGCCATGTAAAATGTATGTTATGAAGTGATTAAAGAAGGGGCTTATATAACATTTAATGAAACAGGCATTTCGTGTATTGGCCGTAGATATAATTTTATAGCCTAATGAATTTATAACAGCAGCTACCCTGGCGAAGAGATCCAGGTACACGTACTCACACGTCCATATTATCACGTTATCTTACGACTCACGTTGGGACCTAGGGCTTGGCCCAATGGCCCAAAACCCTTTTATCTTTTCCCATAACTGTATTTGCACTTACGAACTCTGCACTTTTCTATTTTCCTTTGTATGCAAGGTCCATTCTCGCTTGGAAGTTATCAAAGTTTTCCCATGTCCTGTTTATTTTCATAACTATTTAAAACAACATTATAGGATCTGTAATCCTATTACCCCATCATTCTTTTAGAGACACTATAGAGTTCGGCCGTCTGTGATATAGTGAACCAGTTGTTTTGTGTCGACAATGTCGGCCCCTTGGTTTCCATCTTTCTCACCCCACAAGTGAATCGTCATTTTAATAAATTTGCGTAACTTTACAATTCGGCGTTCCATTGTTTGCGGCCCTTACCTGCAAATAAGATGTCAATGCAGTCATGGTCCATTGCACAAGGTATTGGTGAGTCTCTCTTATTGAATATGTTTTCGTTGACCACGTAATGTTATATTTTTTCATGAGCTGCTTCGACGTCATCGATGGCCATAACTCTCGACGATATCTGTCTTTCACTATAGACTTGATAGCGGTATTTTTTGCTTTTTTGTAGGGAATTACATGCGGGTATGGATTGAGTTGGCAAGCACACTTAATGCAGGAGTTTCAATGACATCTCACAGTGATTCTTTAGGATGTCGCCTGCGGTTTCCATCTCACGACTTGTTCCACATCAGTTTTTGTTGAAGGCTTCATTTCTAAAACAAGGATCGTAGCCGTTATGGTTATAGATGATGATGTTGGGATGAGTTGCTAACTTATTTAGTTCATTTGCAAACGAAATTTCATGTAGTTTGGCTCACTTCTACTTCTTTTTTTTAATTGTAATTTAATATACTTACTCATATTATTGTTGATTTACCTGTAACTTTGTTCTGCCGATGAGATGACTAGGAGGCCATGTAGTTAATGTAAGTTTTAAAGATATTGTATGGTAAGCCTAAGCAGGTGACAATGCGAACTAAATCCACAGTTCTGACTTCATTGTTGCAACACTAATCGTAAACCACTGTCCCGGTAAACACCTCAACCATCACAGTTATGAGCTAACATTGCGGGATAAAAACCTAACTATTTATAATGAGGTCGAATTCATTTTATAGCATGTGCCTGAAATGCGTGACGTTAACGATTATTTGGAGTTCTTGCTAATGTGTGTCGATGAAATCAGCATCAACCATCGATTGAGGCAAAAGTCACTCCGCGTCCATGGAAACTTTACGTAGAGAATCGTTAACTGTAATCCATCTATTATCTATAATCCATGATTGTAAATAGTTTCGCCAGACCTACCTGTATTATTAAGTAACCCTTCTGTCATTTAAATAACATAATTTTTAGCCTGATAGATGCATATAACTGCAAGTATGTGGGTAGCCTTCACTGAATGAGCGGAGTTTATTTTTGTGCATGAGGCAAGCAAAACTGGTACCAGCACTGCGTATCAGAAAGTTCTCTGCATCAACATGATAAGCTGGTGTTCTACACCTTAAATAATTTTTTTTGGGTGAATTGGAAAA
This sequence comes from Boswellia sacra, assembly GCA_013180625.2. NCBI lineage: Eukaryota > Viridiplantae > Streptophyta > Magnoliopsida > Sapindales > Burseraceae > Boswellia > Boswellia sacra. The sequence goes on along the minus strand of SNVD02007364.1, from coordinate 143,721 downwards.
GCAATATCATGTAAATTGGCACTACATTAAATGATTAACTATAACGAACGACCACATGGTTGTAGACCATGCATGGAGTGTGCTATCATGTTCTTCAATTTCAAATGGGGGATGGTCGTAACAAATTATTTAGTATTTCCATGACCTAGGATTTTCGTAGAAACTTTGACTTACTGTTTACTATCTTTAGTATGGTCAACAAATACTGATGTGGAACAAGGGAAGTTTGTGGTTATCTACATGGTTACACGATGACTCATCCCGTTAAGGTAAATTTTGTTTTTGTCAATGTCGAATGTTGAAAGTATTGAATGCTTTCAGTGTCTCTACTGCCTTAATTGTCCAAGCCGGCATTTTTTAACCCCAGCTTAACACGTACGTGATAGGATGAGCACATCCAACACCTGCCTGTATCACATAAGTATATTGACAATAGCCCCTTTTTTCCTGTTTATTTTGTCAATGTCCTTTACGGTTTTCGTCGACGACCGACGCTGTGGAGGATAAATAAATGACAGTCTATGCATGATGTCATAGGTGTAATAAACTTAATTACTAAGGAAATAATTTTCGCTAACTTCTTTGATTTACAAAAGCAGGCAACCACATGACGAGTACTGCAGAGCTGCATACTTACATTTCCATTTAACCTTCAATACTGCTTCATTGCACACTTCTTCATTGCACACTTCACAAGTAGGAACATGGAAATTGCATACCCAACTCCGTAGATCAAGACAAGATCATATAACAACTTCAATGGATGAAGTCTAAAATTTCAGTAGACGAATAAATAGGCATGAGGTTGCGAAGGAAGGACAGAGTATATTTTGTGCAAGGTTGTCATGGTCCTAGAAGAGGTGTAGACCACTCTAACACATGGTTGTACAGGCTTTAACATATGTTAGAAATGAAGATTTTGATTTGTGGCATCGATGCACAAGGCTACAACTGAATAAGTTCATCACTGTAACTCAACAAAGACTATTTTAGTTTTTTATTTTTTTTAAGAAATAAGTTTTGTGTAGATAGATTGGTAAATAAAGACATATATGCAGTGGAAGGAGCACACCGCTAATCTGGACATAATATTTTTGTGTGTGTTTGGCATCAGCATAAGTTTACAATATAGTTTTAAAACATGAGAAAGGAAAATGTATTTGACATATGGGCCGTAGTCAAGTGAATTTAGAGCCACTAATATAGACATTCTACAAGGACATAAGGTTTTGTTTCCATATTAAAGGGGAAAAGGACAAATTAGACAAGATACATAATTCTATATGGAATTACCACCAAGTGCATTACAAAAACTTAAAAAGGAAACACATGATTCGAGCAACAAATATTTTCCAACAGGACTATACCCATAAAATAAGTAAACATTCCCTCAAAATGAATTGTCCAATGTATGCGAGTGGTACAAATAGAAGAGGCAGTAGCAATTTTAAATTATGTACTGACGAAATCAGTGTAATCAGAAGTGCGTTGGGCAAAAGGCAGAATGGGTGCCAGTGTGTGTTAGGGGTGCCAATGTTGAACTGTCATACCTGCAACAAAACACAAGTGAAGTTATGCATGGACCAGTTTCTATGTTGAGGGGCAAGCATTTATATACAAGTTACACAAAATACCGACTGGGTAACCTTGGGTGCATGGTAGAATGCACGAGTGTAATCGCAAGTATATGCTAGAGTCACGTGCCCACTAACTGCACTGTAGCAATGAGGTGCAGATGATGTCAATAGAAATGAACAAAGTCAGTCGTAGGACTAGTACAGAGGTTGTGGGCAGGGTATGTCAAAGGCGTGTTACCCATGCGCATATTGACCATCAGATGCATTTCAAAATCTTCCCCCAGGGGGAGGAATATATAGCAGAGGGGAATCTACAGGATGATCACATTTTCGTATAGGCAGGGGTCGTCAACAAGTTAAAAGTAAACATTATGTATTATAAAGTTGGATCGTTAGGAGCACATCCACGTGTTATGGTCAGTTATTCAGGGCAAACGTCCAAATCGAGGGATGCAGTCAAAGATAAGCGGAGCACGCTACTGATGCTACAGGATAGGTTTGAAGGGCAGAGAGGACACGTGTAGAAGGGTTTGGACAGTTGAATTTTCAACACCAGGAAAGCACTGATATTACCGATATCGTGGCCAACCTGGAATGTCATTCGGAGCCAGGAAGCAAAAGATGCATTTGCTTCGTGGTATGATTAAGAGCATTATTAAATATCAACATAGCTATGTGTACTAGCGGATAAAGACAGATAATGAAAGGATATAACAAATTGGTAGTAACCCAAGGTTGACACAGATAATGCAACTATAAGAAGGTAGCCACCTTTGGACTTATTCTAACAGGGCAAGCAAAACGGAGAAGGTGGTCCAAGTATTTTCGTGCTGACGTTATGGTATGCGAGTTACATATGTCCATGTGTACACACACACACACACACACACACACGTATGTATATATAGACACACAAACGAATGTGGTTGAAGGAACTGAGTAGTAAATTTTTTGTGCAGGGAAAATCATATGTCGTATTCGTTGGACAAGAAATTGGAGTGTATAATAGTTGGGAATAGGCAAGGCAGCAAGTTGATCGGTATCCTGGTGTAGAGCACAAGTCATTCAAGACAAGAGAAGAGGCCGAGAAGGTGTTCATGGAAAGGTAGGCTCGTAGAACAAACACTGAGGTTCATCAGGCATATAAAATGCCACCAACCACCTCAATAAGTGGTAGATGTAGCCACATACCTCCAACAAGTGAGGCAAAAAATTTGTTGCCCAAATAATGTAATGAATTAGCAAATATTAGGTCCACAATGTTGGAGGTATTGTCTTTTTGTAATGACAAAATAGGTTCGTTAAATATGCAGGGTTATATAGCACGGATAAGGTTACTATAGGAGCTGTAAGGGGATTCTGTGATGAAGGAGCAAGTAGTTTTGGGTCATGGGTGGGTACAAATAAAGTGCACCTCGATGGATCCATAAAGATAGAGGGTTCAAGGATACGGGAACAGGGAGATGGTCGCAATGACAGTTCGTTGTAGGCGAGAATGTTGCAGTTCGAACAGGAGTTACAAGCACAGTGTACCGAACATGCAGATAATGTGTGGAAGATATGTGAACGGATGGCCGCAGATGTTAAGGAACTGTGTAGTTCATCGGGGAAGAAAGGAAAAAAGGTCGACAAGAGGGATATGTGAGAAGGAAGAGGGTTGAAAATATGGGTCAAGACTTAAGTCAATGAATGTCAATGTGGGCTGAGTCGTTGGCTAGGGCAAAAGTAGATGTATGAAACAAGGAGTAGTCCAGGTTGGTAATGACATAAATATATTAAATTTTGTGATAAACTTGTCAGAGTAAGGAACACCGTACGCAAAGTCATGGCAAAACTGAACATGGGGAACATTGGTGCAATTTATTTAAGAAGAAAGAAGAAGTGTATAAACCGAAAAAGCGAACAATTGACCTTCTAAATCCTCAAAATTATTTTTCGTGGAAGGAAAATAAATTTTGTAAAATATGTTTTGTAAATCATTGTTGCAAATCTACAGATAAGGATAAATATGTATTTTTATTTTTCATATTTTTTGCGGAGATTAAGGTTTAGGTTGATAGTAAGAGTTAAATTTAGCAGATGGATTTTCATAGGTTGAAATTAGTTGTTGACATTTTTTGGTTTGGGGGTAAGGTGGTTAAGGTAACACAAAACTGGATTTATTTTTTATTTAAATTGTGAGTATGAAAATTATTTTGAGGTCATGAAAGTCTACTGTGTAGAGGACGAAACTTAAGGATCCCAATTTTCTACTACACGTGTACTAATTCTGGCCCATGTCTAACAAAACTATGTCATGCTCATCAAATATTGTGTTACAGTAATTTGACTGAAATCATGTAAATCATGTGAATGGTTGTGGTACATTCGATGTATCATACAGCAACTTGAGTATAAAAATGTAAATACATATATAGAATTTGAAAATGAGTAATATAGTAAATCGTATATGGATGCGAGGGATTCGAGTGACTTCAATTCAGCTAAATAAGTTAATGAAAATATAATATCCAACTGAGTCTAACTTGCTAATCAAGCGAAGTAAAGGTACAAATATTACGACTGGATTTATTTGATTGAAAGTCATATAAATAAAATAAATGGTATTGCGTAAGTTGTAATCATATAATGGAAAGGAAGTTAAGGAATTATTGTTTTCGTTAATGTTGTCGTCATCGCAGACCTCCTTGTGGAAATATTAGGTGAAATGTCTGTTGTGCCAAAAAATTAGTAAAATACACGACATAGGAAAAAAATTGTTAAATTGAAAAAAAAAAAGGTAAAAAATCGCTGAATGTAAAACTATTTCAGTACTCCAAAAAATAGTCTAAGGAGTAAATGAAGAGCATTAACAATTTTTTTGGTTTTTTAATTCTCATGAAAATGTCTTTGAGTGATACTTATATCACACAAATGACGGTCTTAAAAAGATTTATTCAAAAGAAAACATTCATCGAACTTCAAATATGATTCCCGACCTCATCAGTACAACTTGACAATAAATATTACCAATTACTCTTTACATAATATTATAAAAGAAATTAGTAAATTTACAAAGATTTAGTATGGCAAGGGTAAAAATTTTGATTTTTTAAACAAGTAATTACAGTAGATTAAAAAAATGGATAAATATTTGGTTAATCTGTATATTCATCGTGTTGTTGATTTTTTTTTTCAATCGCAGAAGCTTATTATGGTAAAATTAAGACATTATATGCCCTCTTAATAATTATTATTTTCTTAAGTGAATATGTATTTGTCTTGCCTACTACATTATATATTAAAAATTAACTTACAGTAGTTTCTCCATAGTTATATTTTTAGTAATTATTTAAATTACAAAAATGCATTTCATATTACTTGGGTAAATTTAAAGTATAATATTAGATGAAATTTATTATTATTATTCGTGTTAATGTAAATCCTTATATACATATAATGGTTATAATTCAGAAAGAATACCATGTACTTGAGTTATGTTGTAACTGTATATGTTATTTCGTTTTTTTATATTACGTATAAATACAGTAGAAGTCTAAATTTGTTAAATTACTCAAATTCTATATTGAAGGTTCCATGTAAGTGAATAACATATTTATTGCATAGCACATGTATCCTACAAAAGTCAGAATATTATTATTGAACTAAGAATGTTGATGGTGTGCAAGTAACTAAAGTACTTGTTTTATAATTTCAATTGTAACGTAAAGAAATTGGCACGTTTGGGGAGAATTGGCATGTTTGGGGAGAGGGGTACGAAGCAACAAGTAGATGGGAATGTCCGTAGTCTTGCTACGTGTAATTATTGTTTTTCTTTTGTCATTGATTGCTACCAATTGTCATAGATCTAGCAACCTCGGCTACAGCAACAGCTCTACTGGTCTAACTACGTAGCTTAATGGGACTAATTATATTTGTATATGAGGACAAAATTGGAATGAAGCTAAGAGTTCAGACTTCTTTACATTAAATGATTGTGACAGTTAATATTTTTTATCACGTAAAAACAATCGTTTACGATGAAGGAGATAATTTTGTAGCTTTTGTACAATACATATATTACAAAAACGGAGCATATATGTTAAATTAGTAGCTTTTATGTATTTTGATATAATAATAGTAATGAAATTAAAACTTACAATCAAATTTATGCCTTATTAATTCAAGGTTGACAGCTTTTACACATTTCATGGAACTTATGGTGGCATTAACGAAAACACAATTTTGTCCACTATGTTTATATATATTTCTCTTCATATATTGGTAACATTGTAGAGCAATGGATTCTTAATCCTTTTTCTTACATTATCTTTCCTTTCTGCTATACTTGGGTACACTTCTAAATGTTTTATTCACAAAATGCTACTGATTTTATAATCTTATGTGTTATATAACTGTCGTAAGAAGTTTGATTGTAGACTTTTCTTAGTTAATAGATCTATAAGGATTATTTCGTTAATAATCTTGCAAATAAGATTGCTTTGGTAGAAGTTAATTATATTCATTCCTGTAATATTGATATTACGTAGATCCGATTTCGAATCAATAATTGCGAAATGTTAATACGTAGATTCATTTTCGTATTTTTGTGCACACATAAATAACATATTTATCATATTCATTTTTTAATATTTGTAGTCCCTAAATGTTAATTCAATTTATGAGTTTCAATATTTAAAGACTAACGTATGAACTGCTGGAAAAAAAACATATACATTGTAATTATTTTATAGACCTAGTAATTTAATTTCATTATCTATACATGCACCAAATCCATAGAAATATTTTTAAAATTACACTAATGCGCTACCTATACTATTGGTCCACCATTTGTGGGAATAACTAGTTGAAATTGAGTTCTTACATTTTAAGGTATAAGCCGCGGTTGAGGAGGAGTTTCAGCCACGAATCCAAATGAAAGTGAAAACTCGAGGCGTGAAGCAACATGCACTTGAAACCCGAATGAGTCTGTTGTAGTTTCTATCTTATTCCTTAACTTGCTACCAAATGTCAAACATCCAAAAGGTGTAGCAGCAGCTGTTGGTGGTAGGACTTTTATCAACATTCCTCTTCCCTTTAAATAATAAAATAAGGTCGAAAGGCTCGAAAGGTAATTGCAGTAAATGGTGGGGTAGTTTTGATATGATCGAACAATAGTCTACCTGGTGCTTGGAATAAATGAGGTAAACAACAAATTAATAGGTGAGTACCAAAATAGTTTACACAGGGAGTGATGTTGGCGGGTAAAAAACGCAAAAGGCAGGACAAATTCGTAAACGTAATTGTGCAATAAGGGGGGAAATTGAAATAGTAAGTAAACAATAGAAACTGGTAAAGTGGCAACATCACAGCAATTGCGTGGATAACACTACAAACCCAGGCCATTGGGAGTTCAAGCTGACCATGGGAAGTTGACGCCCATGGAATGGTAGGAAGGTTTGGTAGGTATGTACATGAAGGTCTCTTCTGTTTGCAACACCTAGTGAAGAGAACGATAACTGTGTAAACAGAATTTGGAAAAGTAAGTTGATGCTTATTTGTGACAACGATGAGCTGGAGTTGAAACTTTAAGAGGTTAGGAGCTGCTACTGAAAAGAGTTGTCGGGAGGGTTCATAGGGACAATAGTTATCATCAGCGAATGGGTGGAAGCACAAGTATTTTCCCTCTTTTTTTTCCACTGTAACTTACGAATACCTTCTATGTGGAGTCAAGCATTGAATAGGAACAAATTAATGTTATGGGAAATGGCTAAATAGAGGGAAGGAATGGAGGAGATGTAGGGTATGAATTCGTGTTCGATTAGAGGAAATGAAGAAAATGCACCCTATAAAGGCTTAAATGGACGAGTTGGAGGAGTCAATATGGGGAAGGTCAAACAACTGTTGGGGAAACATAGAGAGTGACGTGAGGTTTAGTAAGGAATGGTGTGGCAAACGAGATAGGGATACAGACAACAGAGGGCAAATACAAATTGGATTGGAAGCAATGGAAAGCATGATCAATGAGAGTGACAAGACAGGACAAAGCGACACTAGTAAAATTGGAGGTGTGCAGTTAGGCAAAGAGGGGTCAGTACAGGTATCACAATTTAGTACCTTGGAGGCAGCGGAGGATTCCTATTTAAATCATACTAGGAAGAGAGGGTTCAATGTGAGGAAGGATGTGATGCGTAAGGATGGCATTGGTGCATGTACTGCTAGACGGTGGGTATGTGCTAAAGAGGAAGGATGTGATGCGTAAGGATGTGATGCGTAAGGATGGCATTCGTGTTCAAGTGGGTACAGAAGGAAAGGAAAAGCCGACAGCCAATGTGTTGGGTGCAAGGCAGCATTTCGTGTGAAGTTAAGAAAGGAAATAGGGAAATGGGAGGTGAAGGAATTCAATGATAACTATTCTCACTACATGGCAACTAAATCAAAAGTGCAATTCCTATGATCAAATCGAAAGGTGGAAGTAAAAGATGTTGAACTTACAAAGGGATTACAGCAATTGGGGTTAACATTTCGAAGGCAATGGAATACATGGTTTCAATGGCAAATGGATATGACAATGTGGAGTTCACAGGGAACGATCTACATAATAAAATGGATATAGATCATCGCCCTGCAAATAGCGACGATGATGTACAGAGGTTGTTGGACTACATTAAGGCTAAGGAAGATGTTGATCCAGGAGTATATTTTGATTACAGGGTTAATATGGACAATAGGATGGGGGACTAGTTTTTGAGCGACAGTAGGGCACAGGCAGATTATCAAGTGTTTGGGGATGCTCTGGGTTTTGATGCAACATATAAAACCAACAAGTACAGAAGGCCATTGGTGCTGTTTGTTGGAATAAACCACCACAGAAAGTCAACCATCTTTAGAGTGGCAATGCTTACAGATGAGACAGTGGAGACATATACGTGGCTTTTAACCACATTCCTTAGGGTAATGAATAATAAACATCCAAATTATGTAATTACAAATGGGGACAAATCAATGAGGAAAGCCATTCATGCAGTACTACCTAATGTGACACATCGGTTTTGCTACTGGCATCTAACCGAGAATGCAAAGTCGCACATACGAGTTGCCAATTTTATGGGAAAGCTAGCTAGACTTATAGGGGAAAACGTGACTGTTGATGAGTTCAAAAAGAGGTGGAGTGGATTATTGAAAGAGCATGGACTGGGGAACAATGAATGGGTGGCGAAGTTGCATGATGATAGGACATTGTGGGCTGAGGCACACATGAGAGGAATTTTTTTTAGGGGGATGCGCAGCACACAAAGGTGTGAGCCGACAAATGCTTTAATAAACCGCTATGTGAGTAAAAAGCTAGCAATGTTCGAGGTTTGTTACCAATTAGAGAGGGCACTAGGGAGGATGAGGAATAATGAAGCTAAAGACGATTTTGATAGTAAATATAGTGAACCTGTATTGGAGACACATCTGGTAAGATATGAAGACCAAGCACGAAAACCATATACGAAGGAGGTGTTCCTCTTGGTTAGGAAACAGATAGATGGGGAGGCTATTCTCATTGTGAGTGATAGAATGTGTAATGATGGGAGTGTGGTTTATAAGATTAATAAGTTCCAAGATCGAGAGAAGAAGTGGACAGTGGTCTACCATCAGCTAAACAATCAAATGGATTGCTTGTGTAAATTATTGGAGAGCGTCGGTATTCTGTGTAGCCATATATTTTCTGTCATGAAGGCTGAACATATGGAAGAGATTCTGTCTTGCATGATATTGGCTCGATGGACAAAGATGGTAAAGTTGATAAGCAATTGGCCTAGTAAAAACATAAATCTGCTACACGAGGAAACGAAAATGGCCAGGGTTAGAGCAATGGCAGCAGCAAGTAAGAATTTATGGCATTTTGTAGTAGAGAGTGATGAGGGATACAAAGAAGCAATGGAATGTATATTTGCAATGACAATGCGGGCACAATATTTGCTTTTAGGGGGGAGGGATAAAAAAATCTGATGTCTAAAGAGAAGGCCATGTTCACATAGGAGGAATTGTGAATGACCCTTCCATTGTAAAAGCGAAGGGAATGTGGAGACATGCAAAACAAGGTAAAGGTGGTCAACATCGCAAGTGTGGAACACGTAGGAAGCCTGGCCATACGAGGACAACATGTAGAAAAGGAAATGGAAATGCCAGAAAAGGGAAACGAGGAGAAATTACAAGAAATGAGGAACTTGGAAGGGATACTGACATGAGGTATCAAAGAAATGGATTTAATATTTTTGGACCTACGACAAAGGAGGAAAGTAGGCTTGAGGACATGACATCATTTGCATCATTTGAGCCCACAAGTAATGGTGAGGATAGGATTACTAGTCATAGTTTTACCCAAGGTAGAGGTGGGGTAACACATGTGGAGGACAGTACAGATACAACGACGGCAGATGCAGGATATGAGAGGGTAAGTTATTTATAACAAAGTGAACAAGTGCAAGTCCATGACTTTATGAGTTGGTGCAAGCTGCATAAAATGTGAGTTGTTGTTTTTATTAAAATATTATTACACTTACTTGTTTTCTTTATGCTTATTATAAATCCAGTACACTTATGAAATGGTGAAACAACTTCATGTAAGATGTTCCTGTTACAGTGATGATGTCAATGTAACAGTTTCGCATTAAATTTTAAATTAATTTACAAGAGGGAATGACTATAAGTGTGAATGTTACCAACGCTACTTGATTTATGTGTGCTGCTTCGCAAATAGGTTATGTGAAGTGGTGGTTTTAAGTTTCGCAGCGGTACGCATACATCTTACATAGCCATAGAGGCGGCAGTGCAGGCTTATGGATGAATAAAACAGGTATTTCACTTCTGCTATGCGGAATGTGTGGTAGATGATCATGCATGCCAACAGCATGGATTGCTAGTTAGGTTAATTAGTTGTCATTGAGTGCATTGGCATTAACATAATAAACTGGTGTCCTACTGCAGTGAGGATGTCCATGTTAAAATTAGGCTTTAAACTTTTTAATAAATTATGTTGCTGGTAGTGATATAAGTGTGAATGCAACCAACTGTACTTGATTTATATGTGCTGCTCCATGGATAGGTAAAGTGAAGCACTGGTTATCAGTTTTCAACTAATACGCTTAACTCCAATGTGACTGTGGAGGCAGCAAAGTTGGCTTCGAGATGAAAATAATAGGTATTTGGAATCTAGTAGATGGAGTCTGTGGTAGATGATCATATATGCCAACAGCATGGATTGCTATTAACAATTACTAGTCCTTGAATGCCTTGCCATTAACATAAGAAACTACTGACCTAATTATTGATATAATAAGGAAAATATAAGCAGCTGCATGATTCGAAAAACATAGGTGATATTTGAATTTTTTAGTAAGTATGTGATGCATAGTAGCGTTAGGCTGATGAATCTATGCTCTTGTAACATCGCCACTTACAAGGAATAAGGATAGTTTTAAGTTCCTCAAATCAGTGGTAAGGACGAAGCATAAACTGGCTAGTATAGGATTGATCCATTACAAGTTTAGAATGTTGATAACACTTGCTTCATTCTACTATGGAATCTATATGATGTTAAGGCAGATGCAGCAACCTAGTTTGTTCTTGTTCAACTTTTTATGCCTCTTTTGTGTATTATAGTTTGTTGTCTATCTATTGCTGTGTTGACCACGTTGTTGCATATTGTTGGGGTGGTCAAATTCCTATATTAGGTAATGACCAATTCAGCACTGTCCTTTACGCCATGGACAAAGGGTCTTTACCAGTTCGTACAAAACATACTTTAATCATATGATTTGTTGTTTGTGCTTGTACTGTATTAGAAGGTTACAAGATCCGCTTGAGGCAGAATATTTGGGATAGTGTTGTTGATGGGTTGCTACCTCAAATTATGAAGAAATAGGTTTGTGATACATTGACACTGAAAGAGGGAAAAAGAATATTGGTACACACGTAGAAGTTAACATGAATGTTAACTAGATTTTTCTTATAACTATCCATTTAAATATCTAGTGCTTGAGTATGCTTAGGGTCTAATGAGCTGAATGTATGTACAACTAATTCTATCCCTAATTTTAATAATCGGTTTGTATCATAATGTATCATATCTATTGTAAATAATATCTTCGAAAAGAACTTGATAATCATTTGCATGGGAGAACTGTATACATATTACCAACATAGAAAGGTATCAGTAAACAAAGTTGCAAAAACAATGGAGAGATATTAAATTAGTGACATTAATGCAAAAATTAGCAGCTTTACTGACTAATTTCAAAATAAAAAAATGGAGTCCTTAACAATAATTTTGCTGATGACAAAAGTGGCAATAGATGTTGATGTCTACACATATGCAACGTGGTTGAAGCACTATTATGCTTTTGTAGAAAGGATGTTAACAGGAAAAAAATTAATCCTTGTTTTTTGACAAATGTAGGAGGTGTCCCACGATGAAGTTCATATAAGTGTGCATTACTAATAGTTAAGGTTAAAACCAGTAGTAAAGCAATGGAATTAGCTATTAAAACCCAAACTAAATGAATTATTACTTCCAACTAGGAAAATTATATTCTCTGCATTTGTAATTTCGCTAATTCATGACATGCAACTGCACACGAGCTTGGGAAAATCTTGTTCTATCATGAAATGTGGGGTGTTTATGCTTTCCATGTAGATGAGGTCTTAGGCTGCAATATTATGGACAACAAAACGGCTTGTTCATTAATGTCTTCGTAATTTATATCATGCAGGTAGCATTTGATGTGAAAGCTGTGTAGTGGCAGACATTAGAAACACGAAGGAGTCTGGGGTAGATACTTTTTTTTTTTGTTAACATCTTATAACTCAATAATGAGGTACATGATTTATTTATACATGTAGCTGATGATATATTCAATTGTGTAGGACGTTGGTGATTGGTCCATTTAATGTACTTATTGTACTTAACCCAAATGGCTTATTCATTAACAATAATCACTTAAACCAATAAAAACAAACGATGGAAAATGTTAATGGGTTAAGCGCAATGTGAACTAACTCAATGGCTTTATGACACAGAGTACCAACAATGGCAAATGTCCCTGGTTTTACGGTATAGTGAACTAACGTTCATGCGTTATCACGTTACAACTTATTTTTTTCTCAATCACTTTGAATTAACAATATTATTAGAGGTATCGTAAGTGTAACAACCATTTGACATATCCATTCACAGCCGCAAAGGATAGTTAAAATGACCAACATATCACAAGGTTTTCTGTTATTGTACAGCCAATTGCACTGATGTTTTTGTTGATACCATTATCACTAACTTTGTTACTACTAAATCTGTTTCATGCAGATATTACTACTGAATACTAAAAAACAAAAAAATTTTGATGAAATTGGAAGACATAAACCAAAGTAATTACGAATCATCCATAAACATAATGGAACATTAGTAGGCAGAACTACAACCATTCATCTACCACAACCGTATCAAAATAGTGATGGCATCCTTCAATTAGCAGAATAAAAATACAGAGGAATGACATTTATATACAAAGACACATCCTTTAATGTATGTGTGGTCCATACGGACAACTCACAATAAGCAAATCTACCTGACGAGAAGATGTTAATATAATACATCACTCTTTCTCCTTTGTTGAACAAAGTTTGGTTTGCATTAGTTCATCAAATCATGTTGTGCAAAGAGGTTGGATCCACCAGGCCAGTTGAAAACATCTATCGAACAATGTCCATAATTGTCGCATAGCATATAATTAACCTACAACCTCGAGTTTCCCTTATAAAATAATATGATGGATGGTAGCAAAGATCTTACTAGATTGGACATCTAAAAAGAATCAATTGATTGCTTTTTTAGAAAGCAAATGGAAATTTGTTGCATGGTGAAACCCAGGACAATGAAATAGAGCCATGATTATTATATTGTAAGAGAGGAATATGTGATATATTATTACAACTTACTGCATGTGTGGAAACTACCTGTAATAAATAAAGCAAGAAGTATAGCGGGTACTGAATTACAAGAGCCATATGAGATCGAAACTGTCATAATCTTCAAACCTATAGCAAGGTTACAGTCTACCAAGGAGATACGAACAAATTTCACATTCACAGGTTTCTTATCCATTACTTTTTTTTTTCCAAATCCAAATGCAGGTAAAATCAGCAAAGCCAAAACATAATCTAAACTAAAGTAAAGAATGTTATCTTGATTTTGTTTTCATAATTTTTTCAAAACTGACCTACAACATTTCAAAGATACGAATTCATGAAGAATTGAGAATTGAAGTTGCTTAATTTAACTCAATGATTGTTATAATTAAGCAACTTTGTCTTGTACAAGGGCACTAACTACTGTGGAAAAAGGGGCAACAGTGACACTACTAATGAACTGTTGATTGACATACAGTATCTCAAACTGGAGTCACTGTCGATAAGATGATTTCTTTCCCTTTCTTCTAACCCATAATTACTTAATAGGACTCACTCAAGATGAAACAACCAAAATTAATACCAATTTCATTCGATGAACTCGTATGACAGCATTGTAGCTTCACTAGATGGAGCATTCATAAAATTAATGTTAACATTACCAATGCAAGTACTTTACTAAAGTGTTATAGTTACAATCAAAGTAACTTCTGCACATCCGGGAGTTATATGTTATAAAATTCTAAATTACTTACCTGTTCGATGCAAGCCGCAAGTTTGAGTGCTCAATCAGTGGATGTGCTTATTAGTTACGCATCCACTATCATGTAATTGTCTTCCTCACAACATTTGACATAAATTTCTCTCCCTGACATAACCACAAATGAAAATATGGTGCTTTTATAACTATAACACTATATTCCTTGTTTTAAGGCTAAGAAAACAACATTTGTTACTAATAACCAAAGCACAAATTCCACACAATTTCTACTAACAAAAACATAAATTTCTCAAAGTTCACAAAACAGAATGCCAGAACTTATACCTCTATCTTATCTGAAGCAATGAAGGAGTAATAAATTAGTAAAAAAAGCCCACCATAAATCAAACAGCCAAGCTCACATAGAACCAATTCAACGTTTAGAGATCAAATTTTTAATATTGGAACAACAACCATCAACACGTTAAAATATCAATCCCGCTTAAAACAAGAATGAAACACAAGTCTCCCTCCATGATTTTACATGTGAAATACAACTTAAACAACTAAAAGGAGTAAGGTATTACCAAAGGAGACCCGAGTGGGCCCGCTTTTCACTTAAGTAACATACAAATGAAAAGGGTAGTTACTGGATGCGAGCAATAGTAGTAATAATATTATCTAGTTTCTCGAGGATGATCTCCGTATTTTCGAAACATATTGCTTGTAAGGCAGAAGGGAGTTCACTATCTGCTCAATGTGACGTAGTCTATCTTCAATCTTTTCGGTGAAAGGACCTTTCACACCATTTGCCATGTCATCCTGTATAAGTCAACAACTTTGAGAATGGTAAATGACTGTAAATAATCTAACAATGACATGGGCATATCAACAATCTTGTTCAATAATAAGGATAAAATTCAAATTTGCAATACAAAGAGGACGGAAATATGTCAGTAAAAGGTTAAAAACTGCATCCAAAATCTAATGAACCACATCGTAGTATATATAACACAGTCAGTCGCAGCAAATTCTATCAATGTATTGGCACAACTTCTTGTTTCATCAGGAGGATATAATGTTGTACCTTTAACCATAAATGTTGTTGGCACAAAAGAATGCACATCATTAATATGGCAAACAGAATTTCCATGGATAATGAAAGGAGACATCAACCCATGCAACTATAATATAATTGTCTACAGAGTATAAAAGCAACATAATTATGTTCAAATCAAATCTTTTGAAGGTTATCATTTGCTAATAAACCTATGTGAATAATAGATGTGAAGCCAATTACTATGTAATGATTTCCAAACTTTTCTGTACAATATGCCATAACTTGTATATAATTGTGTGGAATATACATGACTGTATGTAAGGCAATGTATGAAATGTACCAAAATGGAACACAACCACCATGTTTTTTGGCTAAATTTAGGGTAGGATATGTATATGCACAATTCTTGACATAAATCACAGATTGAGTAACCCAAGAAGATTTGATATGTATACCATAATAGTTTGCCTACGCCGCTCCTGCTGCAACCACACTAGACATCTTCGTATCTCGACCGCATCCCATTCTATGATTGGCACAATTGATCTGTCTACGAGAGCAAGATGGGTGGAAGCATGATGTACATAATATATCTTTACCCCTCAAACATTGACATAAATGAATGTTAAAGTACAGAGAGAGTAAGTAGATAAAGAAACATCCTTAACGCATGAAGATATGAAATAAAGGATAAAATACCTGCTGAAAAAGCAAGCAACTGGAAATGTTTGAACAGTTGAACTCTTTGTACTTCAACACACTTTGACGTAGTGTAGCAAAACAAAATTGTGACCAATTCAATTCTCTTATGTTCCTAACATCTTTTACAAAATGCAGATAAGAAGCCCTTACATGTATTGTTGAGGTTGGACATAGCAACGTTCCCATGGCAAATAAGATGAAGCACCTAAAAATGTCATCATCTGCAGAACTCAAGTTTTGCAGTGTTTGTGCTAGAAAATCAAGTCGTATTCCACTCGACATACACTGATACCTATTGCGAAGGTCTTCAATGTTAGAGTCAAGCCCCTCCAACTAAACAGTATGTCCACCATTTGCAATGCCCATCATTTCTGTAAAGCTATCTGCAGTAATTCATAATTCATTACCATTTGCCAATAACATACAAGTCACTGGATTCCAATCATCAACCAGCCTACGACATAAAGATCGTCGCAATCTCCCCCACTTTGTCTGAATAATGGAGCCAAACCCAAGATGACATATTACCTCCTTCTGAGTAGTTGTCAAGGTCGACACACATCGAACAAACCGCTCTAGACTACAAACTGTGTACATATTCCTACTCTTGGATGAAACCTCTTGCACACTATCAGCATAACAATTATTACACACTTTGGCCTTCACATATTCAAAACCTATGTCTTCTGATGTCTCTTCATGCCATGAATAGCTACTTTTATATTGTGGACTATGAGACAACTAATCATCAAAAACCAAAAATAAGAACACCTAATTCAATATGCAACATATTTGCACGTAAGGGTTAATATGCAATAAACAACATGTATAAATGTACATAGCTTGGTTTACGTTATGCATATTATGAACAATCCTTCAATATTAGCAGTCATGCAAAATAATACATGTTTTGAGTTATTGTCAACATTAACATGTTGGATGAGTACATGATATTAGCATAAACTCGTATTAAAGTTTGCTCATTTACGCAAATTGTAAATACAAAGAGGCATCTATAAGGTTGTTAAACTTACAGTATGAGGTTCTATAAAATGAATAGCTCTTGATTTCCTTGCTATCTTCTGAGACTGCCGATGTTTTGTATCCAAGCAATGCTTTAATTCCGAATGACGATGTCTGCCCATCTAAATTTACAGTCAACATGTGATAGGTATAAGAACATGGTTATACGGTTAAAAAATGGACTATAGTGATTACTAGTTTAATCATGATAAAATCAATTATCTCGTAAATAGCTATCCCTTTACATGAAGGCTGGGCTAGTTATCCTCTAAAAAGATTCGCCAAATACATTGAAGCTATGTTATGTTCAAATTCCAACACTATCCAAATTCCAATCTACTATTGTGCAATAAGGCAAATAGAATAAGGGTCATTATCCCTATTACTACATAGAATTTGCGTTTGCACCCTCCAATCCTGGATTTAATCATTTGGCAAGCAGCCAATAAAACAAGTAAAAAATTAATGCCTCAACAAAGTCATATTCAATTACACCAAGAATTCCATTTATAGATTTAAAATGATAAAACTTATGCAATATAATAAAATTATATTGTTTTATAAATAACATTAGCAAGAACTAAATGACACCTACTACGACAACATAATGAATGTATAAAATAACAAACCATTGAAAATTTTACGTTGAAATGGCATAAAACAAACCTGATGATCAGTATAACAAATTAAAATGTAGCGGCTGTTTATGCTCAGGGCTATTCAACAGATCTTTTGATAGCTATTACTATACATAATGTTTGAAGTAGTTCTGCAATAATGAACCAAAAAAACAAGAAATAAACAAGACATGTATGACAACATACCAATTATCAAATTTATTTTTTAATCAACAAAATTTGACTACAAACCCCTAAATCAGTAAATTAATAAAATTAATGGATAAAACACGATAGCAAAATTACAAAGGCAAGTAGTTTAATCAATCTATTGGCAAGAAAAACAAAAGCCATTGAAGCTCCATGAATAACAGCAATTCAAACCGGAATCCTATAGATCGTTTAATTAAACAAACCTGATTTCTCTTCCATTCCATGAATCTCTGTTTTAATTCATTTGAATTACGCCAAGAATTTCTGCATAAAGTATGGATTTTAGGGAATTGACTGCAGATTATCTAGGTCATCAACTGATTACATGAACTTTGTGAGAAGTTCTCTGCAAATTGAATTGTTTGTAATTTCTTCACATTGTGAAGAAATGCCATTTAACTTACATTTAATTCATGTGAAGAGGGCCAATTGAGAAAAGAGGGAAGACAAAAGGACTATGGATACTAGGTATACTACCCTATTCAATCAGTGGAGTTTCGAAGGCGGAGATGGAGATGGAGCTGTAGTGTATTACCACTCTCCTCTCAAAGATAAAAACACTCACACACACATGACAAAGGTGCAACCGAAATAATAGCTTATAGGTTAATCTTGGAATAAAGAGCCCAGTGAAGGAGATGGGTTGGATTACATGCGTTACTTAAGAACCCAATCCAACGGCCTATAACCCTGTTGTATGTATACAGCAGCTGCAATGTAGTATGACTTTAAAGATTGCAAAGATATCAATTGTTTTTAGGATAGATCTTCATCATGCTTTTATAAAGATTACAACCTATAGATTACTGAAACTTGACGTAAGGAAATTCAATTCATATTGCAAATGTACTTTAAAGTTACACCATGGACAAGATTCATCTTTAGGCATCTTACCAGTAGCAATATCAATAAAAATCTGACAAAGAAGAGATGAATAAAGCAAGAAAATAAAAATCTAGTATAACACAAACAAGCTAAATAATGATATCACCAACAACAGATTTTCTATAGTAATTAACTAATTCAGAGCAACAAGAAGAATAGCAAACTAAAATAAGATAAGATGAATAACTATAACAGGGCAGGGAAGCATACATTCAATTAACCTAATAATTGATTGAGTCAGTACTCATTAACAAAGTAATAAACTAAGAAGACAAAACATAAAGAATTCAAACATGAAAAGCAATATCCAAATCAAAAAACCTAAATTGATTTCTAAAGAAGCCATGGTAATAGACAACGACGACCTACATAGTTTATAGGAGCAATCAAATTTTGATGTCAAAGATCCCTGAGCCTAATAACCAAAGAAGAGACAGATAGCATTAAATTTATTTACTTTGTATGTGCCTTCCTTCTATTCAAAACAAGAAAGACATTACCAGTTTAAAAAATTTCATCATAATTAACATTAGATTAACCAAGTATATGATGGATAACTAGCAAAAAAGGACAACTCCCAAGCAGTTTCTGGATTCATACAATAACTAGAAGCAGTACAATGAATTTATAGTGATTGCTGCTTTAGATATAAGCCTCCAACCAACATTCAATATTAAAAATTTAAAAAAAAAATAGAAGCACCTAGGACCTGAACTATAGCTAATATCTAGGCCATCACCAACACTTTCATCTGTGATTATAAAAAAAATTTTATCCAAGAATTCATTACATAATTACTGATGCAGCACCCAATGAGAAAATTTCATGCAGCTAAATTTTGTTACATGGTTATTACATATGCACGCTACTCTAGATATTGCATCTGTTTAAGGGTACTCATTGTGGCAGCAAGGCTTCACTTTGTCGATGAATCTGAATGTATCTACATTCACTATACACAATTATTTAAATATATTTGAGACTTCCACTAAAGCTCCAAAGATGTCAACAAAATAATTAAATTTGTATTTGGAACAAACTAAAGTAGAAATAAAATCGAGATAAAGTAATTTGATGTAGACTATCTGGAAGTGAAGTATTGTGATTAAGCTATCTATTAGCTATTAGCTATCAACTATAAATGTTACCTAATCTTTCCTTTAATTCTTGCCTTCTTACTTAGCTACATATGTGTACTCGTACAGTTCAATTGTTCTAAAACGATTATTACAACTTGCAGTTTTGACTTCCTTTTGCCAATTGTCAATGAACTAAGTTTCCAATCCTCTTAGATACAAACCAAACTAGTAGGTTGTCAAGCGAATATTTTGATTACCTCTACGCTAACTGCATGCTCTAAATAAATTTCAACTTTCCTTTTTTGTGGATTCTCTGTTTCATATATTAATATTTTGCAAATGTAATAATCAAATGATTGGCCAATTGGCCAATCCATGTTGTAAATTGAAGGAATCCTCATTCAAGTAAATCATAAAAGCCGAAAAGCTCTAAAATGAAAGTGTAAACATGTGGTACTTGGTGAATTTCCTAGCAGGAAAATCGAATATTCAAAGCTAATTGACACAATATTCTGCTCTTTTGGAAACAGAGTAAACATATGCAGAACAAAAAAATCAGAATTTACAAATCCTAACTTGCAAACCAAAATTAATTCAGCAAATAAATTCAGAATCTTCACAAAACACAAGATGGCAGTGATTGAGTAGAAGCTTGAGGCTTTTACTTGGACACTAGGGAGGGTTATGATCCGTGGATGAAAGCACAATCTCTATAAGTTAGATAAACCAACCTCCAACCACCAAGCTATACTTGAGGTGACGATGGCTCCATACTTCAGAAATGGGGGATTATTGAGCAGGTGGGAACAAGCCTAGCCTCCTTTCACGATAACCTAAGATATCCTAACCTAAGCCCTAGGGGGATGCTGACCCGAAACCCCCTTTAACAATACCCCAGTATAGTGAATCGCAATTCTAGGTTTTTCTTCACCTCTTTGTAATATAATTCCTTCAGCAAGTAACTTGTAAGAAAATTGAATGTCGATAACGCGAAATTGATTGCTATGTCTTAGGGGTTTTGCTTCACGTCAAGATGAGAGGAAATAAGAGCGAGATGACCCAAGGACTGAAGATGAATGCTACCGGTATCCCAGGTTGTAGGTAAAACTTCTAAACAGTGGCCTAGCAAGGGGCAACCATTGGATTAGATGCTTAATTTAACCTTCTGATCGGACGGCCAATGACGCTGCTGTATGTATACAGCGGTTGGAGTACAGTCTGACTTAAAATCTAAACATGATATTATTAATAAGAAACATGAGTATTATAAACATAAACAAAACAGATATATAATATGTAATTTATAAGTAGTTACTTTCGAGAATTAGATTGAGAAGTGGCTGATTTTCTTATATCATTGAACGGTTTCATTCATCATTCCAAGATGCGGAGAAATCATTTTTCTGCGGGAGTAAATTACGAAGAAAGAAAGATGCATTTCAGGTTGTGACTTGACTAGCTTTTTGACTACAAGAACATATAAAATATACTAAAAAATGTAAAACACATAAAACGGGATTTTGAGTTTAAAAAAATACAGTAATGCAATTCTCAAATGCATGCATCAGAAATAGGAATCTCTACGTGGAAATTGACCAGCCTACAGTTTTCTTTCCACATGTTTTCATCTTTCCAAGTCTTGACGCGTTGGAAATTTCATATACTTGCCAGTCTGATTAAATGACTAAACTTTCACTTGAAGGACTTTCTCGGATTATTACATTGGCCTAAATTCAATTTAATTTTAGACCGAAAAATGATTTGATATAGATTTTTTATTATATAACTTGAACTCATAGAAATTCAGTAGATGGGTAGAAAATAAAAAATAAATTAAACATTTTTAAAAAATTTATTAGGTGGGTATAATGTTACTATGTGGATTTATCGCAGATTAAGGATCCTAAATCTAGGCACGATGCTATTATTAAGAAAAAATGAGTACGATAAACATAAATAAAACAGAAATATAATATGTAATTTACAAGTAGTTACGTTCACGAATTAGATTGAGAATTAGCTAATTTTCCTTTATCATTATAAGGTTGCATTCATCATCCCAAGATGCAGAAAAAGCAACTGTTTTGTCAAAATCTGAAATTATAGCTGTGTTTATGGCGTACGCGGTAATGAGTTGTCATTTTATGCTTTGATGCCTCGTTGAATGGTTGCAAATTCATTTAATATTTTTATCTTTAAAGCTCAAGTTAAATTCCCAATTTACAACTATTAATTAATTCTTTTTAAAAAAAAATTAAAATATCGTTTATCACATTATGTTCATTGTTCTCCTCTTTATCACGCATATATCTAGTTATTAGGTAGTATAAATTAAGCACAACTTAATATCGATTTATTTCAATTTTAAAAAAAGGTTTATATTATTAAATTTTTATGTTATTATTAACTATGGTAAGATTTTCATGACTATGAAAGTTTCCAAGAAACGACCCATTCAACTTTTATGAATATGATGATGCAGAAACGCGAGAGCAGTGATGGTTCTCACTAAGCTTCCTCGAAATTTCTAAACTCCACGATTCCCTTAACAAAGCAGCGGCTAAGCTCATAAAGTGGTACCAAGTCCTTTCCTTTTGTTCACTTAGATCCACCCCACTCTAAGCCTTCACAACTCTTGTTCACAAATCCACTTAATGATCGATGAAGACTCTCCAATTAACTAAAGCAGAATCTCCGAATGAGTTTTCAATGGCCTCTTCATCTGTCTCTTCCTCTACCCTACAAACACGACGTGTTCTTGAGTTTTAGAGGTGAGGATACTCGAAAAAGATTTTGTGACCATCTATATCAGGCTTTAAAGCAGAAAGGAATCAACACGTTCAGGGATGTTGAAGGACTTGAGAGAGGAACTGAAATTTCTCCCGAACTCTTGGAAGCGATTGAATATTCAAAGATTTCCGTTATAATTCTTTCCAAAAACTACGCTTATTCTTCGTGGTGCTTGGAGGAACTTGCAAAGATTGTTGACTGCATGGAACTAAAGAGACAAACGGTTTACCCAATTTTTTACGATGTGGATCCATCTGATATACGACATCTCAGAGGAAATTTCAAGGAAGCCTTCGATAAACATGAACAAAACAATAATTCCAAGGTGGAAAGGTGGAGATCAGCTGTCACAAAACTCGTCAGTCTCGCTGGATGGGATTCGCGAGAGCACAGGTATTAAAATTTTATCTCCAAAGTGTTTACCGTCCAATGAGCACATCTAACAGCAGTTACTGGTTAGCCACTTTTTCTTTTCTAATACTATTTTTGTGTTTGTTATTTTCTTGATGTATATGATTGATTCGCAAGATCTATTACCATAAGCCGTTTCTTGATGAACATGATTGTTGTAGTTGGTTGTATACTTAGGGGGTGTTTGTCTTTTCTTGGGAGACTGAATTTGATTTATTATCAGGCATGTCAGTGTTGTAAATGTCTAGTCTAAATTATTTATTATACGTTTAATTCTGTAAAATGATATTATATAACTTATTTATGATTAATTTGTATGTAATCTAATATTTTATATTTGGAAGCTCATTATTTATTTTTAATTTTATAGTGAAGTTATGTAGATTTTTTCAAAATTATTTAATGCTAACTTAACTTCTCCATGTATCAAATCCTTTATTAAAAAAATTAACTTTTTTACTTAATTATATATATTTAAATAAATTAGATCCATAATAAATATTGATGTACATATATTTTTATTATTGTAGATAAAATTACAAGTAAAAGTAATATACATAAATAAAGATACATGTAAAAAAATTAATTTTTAAATATTTTAATTCATATATAAAATTAAAATATATATATATCATTCAACTTGTTATATTTATATCTATTCAGGCTTTAATTTAATTAGAGATAACTATTTAAATTTCATATAAGAAAAAAAAAATGCCCTTATTATTATTGATCAAACTTGATTGTTTTGAATGTTGCGAGCACACAATACAATACCAGATTGACCCTATATATGTATTTATTCTTGGATCATTTAGTAAGGTTTATTCAAATAGAGGTTGATGGAGTAAAGTTTGTGAAAATAAATTTTTATAGATGTTGGTGAATTTATTGGAGTTCCCCAATAGTAAATTACCAGAGTAAACTAATGAAATGTAATAATAGCTTTTTTCCCCCCTTCTCAAATCTTATTAAGGGTTCTTGAATATCATTTTATTTGCCTAGACTAACATGCTCTTGGAACTGAAGGTAGACTGAGAATGTTAATAAAAATTAATTAATTTTAAAACTTTCCCAATTATTTTTAATGTTTCTTTCATTGTTCTTTTTTGGCAGTTATGAATCTGAAATGATCAAAGAAATTGTTAAGGAGATATGGAGAAAATTGGATCTAAAAGCCTCAATTGCTGCTAGGCGTCTTGTTGGAATGGAGTCTCGTGTGGAGGAAATAGAAGCACTCGTAGAACCACAGTTAAATGATGTTCGCTTCATTGGCATCTGGGGAATGGGTGGAATTGGTAAAACTACTATTGCAAGAGCTGTTTACGACAACCTAAAAAAAGAATATGATGGATGGAGCTTCATTAGAAATGTTAGAGAAGAATCTAAGAAAAATGGACTGCTCCATCTACAAAAAAAACTTCTCTCTGATGTCCTAAACGGATTAACTTTAGGTGTATTAGGTGATGTTGATGATGGAGTGAATTTGATTAGTCAGCGGCTTTGTCAGAAAAGAGTTTTACTCGTCCTTGATGATGTCGATCGAGCGGAACAATTAGAAGCATTGGCTGGAAACACTAACTGGTTTGGTCCGGGCAGTAGAATCCTCATTACAACCAGAGATAATCAATTGCTTAGAAGCAATGAAGTCGAAAAACAATTTAAAGTTGAAGGGTTGAATTATGATGACGCTTTCCAGCTCTTTAACTTGAAGGCCTTCCAACACAAAAAACCCTCAGACGATCTTTTGGATCTCGCCACAAAGATCATAAGATACACAAAGGGGCTTCCTTTAGCTCTTATAGTTTTAGGAAGCTTATTGTTTGGTAGAGAGGTTAAAGAATGGAAAAGTGCCCTGGCTAGACTGAAAAAGGTTCCTGATAATAACATCGGGGATGTGTTACGAATAAGTTATGATGGATTGGATAATGAACAACTGAAGGAAATCTTCTTAGATATTGCATGTCTCTTCAAGGGAAAGAAAATACATCGAGTGAAGCAATTACTTGATGGTTTCGGTTTTGAGTCGGATATTGGAATACAACAACTCATTGAAAAATCTCTCATAACCTTTTCAGGAAAAGATAGAGTGTTGATGCATGATATGCTGCAAGCTTTGGGCTGGAAAATTGTCCGTGAAGAACACCCTCGGCAGCCTGGCAACTGGAGTAGACTATGGCAATCTAACGATATCTACCGTGTTTTGAAAGAAAATATGGTAAGATATATACAGCCACTTGAGCAACTTGCACATTAATTTTTATAACTTTATTATGTTACCGTGGTAACTTTCTTTATGTATTAAATATATGTATATATATATATATATTAATCTTTTCGAATTGTAGGGAACGCATCATATTCAATGTATAAAGCTTAACAAGCCCAGAAAAGAAGTTACAGTCTTGGATGGTAAATCGTTTTCAAACATGAGGAATCTGATACTTCTCAAGATCAGTAATGTTGGCTTTCCTGAAGATCACCTTGACCTTGAGTACCTCTCAAATGAGTTGCGGTTTCTGAAATGGTCTGGATACCCTTTACCGTCTTTGCCTTCAAGTTTCCACCCTGAAAATCTTGTTGAACTCAACTTGTGTAACAGCAACATTCAATATCTCTGGAACGGCCAAAAGGTATCATATCGTAATAATGTCTTTAAATACGCGTATTGGCAAATTTCATGCATGAAGCAATTTATTTATTTTTATTAATTTGTTGCTTCTTAACAGTCTTTCAAGAAGTTAAAGACCATCAAACTCCGTCAATCATGCAAGCTGATTAGAACGCCAGACTTCAAAGAAGTTCCCAATCTTGAGATTCTTGATCTTGAAGGCTGTGAAAGTTTACTTGAGGTTCATGAATCCGTTGGACGTCTAAAGAAGCTTGTTGTGCTGAATTTGAAAGACTGCATCAATCTTAAGAGCTTTCCAAGTAGCGTTCATGATTCGACATCTCTCATGTTTCTAAGTCTTCGTGGTTGCTCAAAATTAGACAAACTGCCCCTGGACTTGGGAAATGCCAAGGAGTTGATAGTGTTAGATGCAAGTCGGACTGCAGTAAGAGTAATACCATCATCCATTGTAGGGCTGGAGAACCTCAAAGCATTGTTTCTTCATGGTTGTAAACTACAAAACCCACAAGCCACGGGCAAATCCATCTGGTCATGGTTGAAGCGAAAAAGAAATCCAGAACTCATGTGTTTGCAATTACCCTCTCTCACAGGTTTACGCGCTCTAACAGCATTAGACCTAAGTGACTGCAACCTTTCGGATCAAGCAGTCTTTATTGAAATTTTCCGCTTAACTTCATTAGAAGCACTCGATTTAAGATCAAACAACTTTGTGACAATACCAGAAGGCATCAAGGATCTTTCGAGGCTTAAAATTTTTTCTTTGGAAAATAACCCGCGACTTAGCTCTTTGCCACCATTGCTTCCACCAAATTTGCTTGCTATGGGGTTAGCAGGATGTCCTTCAATAAAAACATTGCCAAGTAATCTGCTCCAACAGTGCACTTCTGGAAACCTGACACTGCAATTTTTTAATTGCCCCAGACTGCAGGCTGAGAACATTGATGGGAATAACAACTCGGCAGACTTATTTTTGAGACGCTGGCTTCAGGTTTTTCTTTTTTTCTTTCTTCTGAGTTGTGATTTGATCAACTTGTATGCATAGTCTTTAAGTTATCAGATATCTCATTAAACTTACAAAGCCATATCATTCACCAATTAAACTTGGGATGAAAAATATTTGTTTATTTTTCTATTAAAAATATATAATACTAGATATACAAATTTTTGAATACCAAAACTGATGAGTTAAGGCACAAATTGAATAGTAAAAATATATGTACATAAAATCAATGTACTAAATGTAGATTATTAATGTGTTAAAAAAGGAAAATATCACTTTAATTTGTAAACAATAGTTAGTGGTACATTACTCATTAATATATAATATTCATAAAAAAGATTATTTCTAATTATATGTAGTTTTTCAAGTTTAAGAAAAATATCATTATTCTTAAATATTATATCCAAAGCTTTGGACTTACGAGGAGATTTCATCTATAAAGCCCTAAATAGCCTGGTGAAAAATCCTAACATGCCATCTAGATAAACAAAGATTTTAAAAAATCAATTAGAACCCCGATATTTAAAAATTGTAAGTAATCTTTCAAATTTTAAAGTTAAATTTATATTTCAAATTGTAGCTCCACATGTTTTTGTTTTAGTTCAAAAGAATCAGCATCAACAACACAGATTTAGAGAATAAATAAAATAGTTAAATCTTCTATCAAGCACAACTTGTTCATTAATATAATAGTCAGCCAAGGAAAAATGATTTTATCTAAAGGGAGACACCACACAAGATTTTAATATTTATAATCTTTTTCTTATTGAACCTCAATGGTAGGACAGAATTAGGATAGTAAGGGGTTAATAGTTTTAGATATATAAGTTAGATTTTTATTTCTATCATCTTGTGATTCAAGAAATAATCCAAAAAAAAATATTTTCATAAGATAGCCGTTATGTCAAATATTGACAAAAGTAGTTTTTTCTTAAAAAAAAAATTATCTAACAACTTTTGACAATTTTTTCTGTATTTTTAATTAAAATAAAATTTTATTTACTTCATATTGTTTGTTATATGAGAGCATTTGTGCGAGCATAAGATAAAATTAAGTGTTAAAACTCTAATTAATTAATTGTGGTTGTATTTAGACAAATGGAAGTAGAAATAAGTAGTTTAGGTGTACATAGTGGCCTTATTTTAAGTTTAGTGGCTCAAAAGTTTGAGAGAGAATTTTCTGTGTTTTGCACGTGTAAATAATTATAATATCGTGTGACAGGCATTCTGCAACAATTACTCTCAATCTTACATTCAAGAAGTTGCGGGAACCGAGACTATAATAAAGTGGTTCGAGGAGGTAAATTATTTCACTTATTAGACAGATTATTTCAGCATCCTAAGTTCTGGAGCATATAAAATATCCATTTTGGGGGTAAGAACATGTAGTAGTATTTACCTCGATTTCTTATATGAATACTTTTCATACTTATTTTTTAAGTTCACTTTATTATTAATTAAGAGTTTTAGATATTAGATTTTATTTCAATCATCTAATTTCTAGCTCAACTAACAAACTAAAAATAGAATTAATAGATAATTAAATACTTAATTTTACAAAAAACTACTATAAGAAATAAAAAAAATCTTTTCATATGACATAATTTATGTGGGATTAGAAAAATTACCTAATATCTTTTGACGGAAAAAAGGGTATTTTTAATTTAATGAAACATTTATCTACTTATTTTTGTTGGTTGTATTTGAGAGTATTTGTGAAACAACCATCTGAAAAAGAAAATTAAAACTCTAAATTAATTAGATGCTTATGAACGTTATTTAAAGATATGATAATTTATTAAGTTGTATTAATGTTATATTATCTGAATTTAATGGTAATTATTTAACTGTACAATTTGAATTAAATTAAAATATCGTTATGATTGTTTATATAATTACATAACTACTTATATACCTATTTTTTATGTAGTATTTTTAAATGATAAAATAATATATTTCAACTTAAAATATTTATTTTTATAATATTTCAATCTTTAATAATAAACACTGCAAATAGATAATATATATATATATAAATTTCACTTCCAACCGTGCAACCAAAAGCCCCCGAAAATCATCTCATAAAAAAATATATAAATTAATCTTATTATAATCTTATTTTTATTGATCTTTAATTTGTGTGTGTGTGTGTGTGTCTATATATATATCATCTTATGTTGCAGGGATCCCTCCCAGATCGTTCCCAATTTCACATTCAACTTCCGGGAAGTGAGATTCCAAAGTGGTTCACTCACCGGATGGAAGGGAGTTCAATAGCAATCCGACTACCTCCAGATTGGTTAAATAATGAACTAATGGGATTTGCTCTGTGCGCAGTTTTTGCAATTCCTGCCCATTATTCAAGTGAAAGGCCCATAGAAGTTCGTTGCAATTTTAGAATGGGAGGAACCTTTGGTGTCTCTTTCAAAATTCCTAGTTTCACGAGTGTTGAGACTGATCACCTTTGGCTGGGCTTCTGGTCTCAAACAATGATTCCATTTATATCTTCTAGTCTCAACGTTCAAGCAGGTTTTTTTATTGCTGGCGATAATGAAGGTGGAAGACGGTGGAATATTCCAGTGAAAAAGTGTGGGATTCGACTAGTTTACAAGGACAACATCGAATATTTGGGTGCTGATTGCGATCCTGATGAATTATCAGAAACCGAAGGTTTAATGTTGCGGGAATACAATGATGATGACATGCAAGGGAATTTGGGTGTTGGTTACATCTTAGAGACGTTATTTTTTAATTCTACGGCCAAGAGAAACTTTGATGATGGTGATGATGATGATCCAATCTTCGGTCGACGTCATGTTGAAGAGGAAACCGATGAAAATAGTGACGGAGGTACAGAGGAACAGAACCGCAATGAACCGGAAACCAGTGAAAGAAACAAACGTTGCAAAATAAGTTCAATCTTGAACTTTGGGACTTCGATAACTTCCGCCTTAAATTCTACTGAGCATCTCAAAATACAGCCAATTACATATAACACTCCTGAGGCATAAAATGAATTAAAATGCAATGGTTAGTTATATCAAAATCTAGCCCTCAAAATACATTAATTTTTCTATGATGTTTTGCCTCCTAGCTGCTGTTTCTTAATACTTTTTGTGCTTTAAAATAAATAAGAGTAATGCTATACTTATATTCAAATCCTACAATCAATTGTTTACAATTTAAGTTGATAAAAATTTTAAAATAAAAAAGGGAGGATAAAACAAAAATAAAAAAGGAAATTATATGTCTAGTAAGATTTTGTCAATGGAGATTGTAAAGAGTTAGTTGTAGGATTTGGTTGTGGGCTTAGTATTATTCAATAAATAAAGGCAAAATTGAAAAAGTAAACAAAATTAGGTGCTTGAAAAGAAATATAGACCTATCTTGAAAAATTTTAATTGCATAGACATTTTTTTTATTAAATAACTAAAATATCCTTTAAATTTTAATTTATTCATAAACTCTTTATTTCTCTCTTCCCTCCACTTACCTCTTCCTATTTCCATAACTGTGTCCTATTTTCATAACCGTCTATTGTTATCCAGCTTCCAATACCCCTTGACATCGTAGGAAACGAAGTTCAAAATGCAGCAGGAGAAACGAGGAACGACCGTCCTTTGAGAAGCAAGAGAGGAGCAAGAGCATTCAGTTCGGGTAATTTATGGTCTCGGTTTTTTTGTTTTCATAATTTTTTGATCGTTTTCTTAATCGTTTGAAGTGATATTTGTCTTATAAAGAATGAAAATAACATTTAGATTAGACATAACGCAAGGGAATATTGATTATGGATTTTCACTAGATTTTAGGGATTTTGAATTTGAGGATTTGAGTTTGGACTCATACTCTGTACTTATTCTGTGTTTGTAGGGCTAACTAAAGTATTTTTTGATTGATTTTTTGGTTTAATGTCTGTAAAAATGATAGAAACCGACGCGTTTTTTCGTGCCAAAGACGATGGCGAGTGTCGGTCTTAGCCTGACACTCGATATAACGTGTCGAGTCTTGTCGGATGCACAGACCGACATTCGTCATGAGGGCATTTTCGAGGACATCAAGTGTCAGTTTCGTGTAAACCGACATCTCAATGTTTCGAAATCATGTCTCTGACACTCGACATCATTGTAATTGGAATGTCGATGTCGGTTTTATGTAAAATGCTCTGATGGTGAGTGTCAGCTGAAGCATCCGACAGGACTTGACACATTTCTTCGATGACCTATTTTCACTTTCATCGAGTGTCGGATTCATGTAAACCAACATACGGTGCGCCAAAAACATGTCTCGGACACTCAACGACATGTAATTATGGCGTCGAGTGTCGGTTTCATGGGCTTCGGATGCCGTTATCAGTTAACGTAAAATTAACAATAGATGACTGTGGAAACACTTGCGTCAAGTGTCGGATGTCGAACGTAGGGTATGTCGGTTGCAAGAATTCGACAAAAGTTTCTTCAGACACTCAATAGATTTCAGCGAGCGTCAATTTATCTATTCGAGCTCTATCCAGTGGGTCGTGTTTCGTCGAGTTGTGTTGAGTGTTTTAACAGATTGCTTGTTTTACCTTGTTTTTTGCCTTTTTGCATCATATTTAACTATAACGTACTTTTTTTTTTGTAGGTTAAAGCAAATGGCAAATAAATTTGGACTCTTCTTCACCCTGAATACTCCGTATGATTAGCATTTCTATGCCATTATCACAAACTTAGCAAGTTTGGACTGTATAGAATGGATTCGTGCGAACTTGAATGAGAGGCAACAAAACATGTTTCGTAATACATGTTTTGGGTTTCTCCTACACATTTGGGAGCTGTCCTTTCTGTCTCAGTTGGTACATAATGTGCTTAAGTGGGAGGTTAACATAGTGGGGTACGATGAAGAGATACGGTTCCTTATTGAAAGAAAAATATGGTGTTTGAACTACAATGTAGTTAAGTAATTTAATTTTATAGCATTTGATGGTTGTAGTTTTTTTTTAATCATTAATGGCATCTTATGTTTTTTTTTTTTTATTCTTTCTAGGAAGGCTAATTCGTTTTTCTGCCCATAAGTTCGATTTAGCCACCGGTTTGAGATTTGCTACCTCAGTGCCACCAATACCGGATGTCTTGAATCCGTGCCATTTGTTGGATACGTATTTTAGGGGTGAGGACATGGAGCTCATGCATTCCTATCCGAGACTTCGGGCATTAAACGTGTCAGCTATGTCAGACAAGGATGTTGTAAAGCTGACCTTGTATTACGTGCTTGAGTAGTTTTTATGGGACGGGATCAATGCCGATATGTCTCTCGTAAGTGGTTGAATTTTGTCAACACATTAGATAGTTTTAACAATTATCCATGGGGTTCGGTGTCTTATGATAAGACACTTAAACGGATAAAAAAAACTTTAAATAGGATGTTGGCAAAGTATAAGAAGTGAGCTGAAGCGAAGAAGAAGAAGACGATGGGGAAAGGGAAGCATTCGGAGATATATAACTTAAAAGGGTGCCCTTACACTATTCAGGTACATACTGAAAAACAAATGTTGGATGTGTTTATTAGTTTCTTTTAATTGCATTTTTAAATACCTATTGTCACTAAAAAATCCTTATGTTATTAAGGTTTGGTTGTACGAGACCATGCCGTACATTAGTGCGATATATAGGTGAGCGGACAAGGTGTTTACAGAGAGGATATTGCGCTCGTTGAAGTGGGAGACACAAAAAACCTCGTTGGAGGACATCATCAAACGTGATATAATATTGGTTGGAAGGCATGTATGTCAGGTTCCACTGTTTATTTTTTTTTGTTATTGGACACAGCGAATCACTATTTAATTTGATGGCTTATTCATTGATGCAAACTCGTCCACTCGTCGTTTTGGAGCCATCTGTGGCGGAACAAAGGATAGATTGGTATATTAGGCTTGTTGCAGTAGTTGACATCTGGAGAAGTGCACATGTAGCATAGGTGGTATCTATAGATGTTCCTTTATTGCCCGATGAGAGGATTGAGCCACTTTTGATAGGGGATCCATCAACTCCACCTCCTCCTGATTAGAGTTCCCCTATTAGACCTGAGGAATCGCCAATCATTGACATAACCAGTCCTGTAGATGATTGTGTGGGGTCTCCATCGTTGGCTTCCCCCATAAGTCCTATATCTCCAGCATATGAGAGTACTATCATGAGGATCCATCAAGAACTCATCTCGCTGGACATAGTTCCATCGATAGACCTGATGTGGGGGCACTCATGGACATAGTCGGTCCCCCCATCAGTCATGCGCGTACCACATTTGACAACTATGGTCTTAGAAGGGATTCGATTCCTCCTTCGAGTAGTGCGACCACCTACTGTGACATTTCCCATCCTGTACATCTCGAAGGTATATAGTGAGAATTTACATTCATATGCTTTTCCGTTTACATTACTTGGCGATTGGTTTGTCATGGTGATTATGAATAATGATATACAGGCGCAGTCGTTCCATGATGGGTTTGAGACCACAGTTTTACGTGAACTTGTAGGCCTCTAGGAGGAGATCACAATGTTACGGGCGGAGAACAAGGACATGTAGGAGAAGATAGTTCTTCTGCGTGAGGTTATTGTGTTATTGGGTGGCCATTTTGGATACACTGTCACGGTACATCGCACAAGTTAATCAACAGATTTAGTAATTTTCATGATGTCACGCCGCTTAACCTGATGTTCTGGTTTGTTGTAATACATGTAATACAGGATTCGGATGATGGTATGGGCAATCATAGTGAAGATCAGGAGGCAACAGAACCTGAAACCATAGACACAAGTGTTTGTGCCGTTGATGCTGCTCCTACGAGCTTTGTTTCCCTTCTAGGTCGACGACTATTTCTGAGAAACTATCAACGGAGCCCCTTCGTCAGTCCATCAAGTAAAAAGAGAGCGAGGGTTGAGCCATATGAGAAAGCCACTGACGTTCCGCATGTACAGCCAAAGGCCCCAGTTGTTAAGCCCGTAGAGAGTTCAAATGTTCAACCCGTCGAGGAGCCCATTGTACAGCCTTGCGAGCCTGTGACATAGGATGCAGACAATTTATCCCATGGCGTCCTATGAACTCGGGTTCCACTATTTGACCCACATGCCCCCATACCAGATGCTGATTGTATCTGCTTCGATATGTGGATGGGTGAGGATTGGGTGATATTGATTTAGGCGTCTGCACCATTGGTCGTGAGTTCTCCAAGACATTGACCATGCCGGCCGAGTGGCGTGCATCTGAGGTTTGTTTCACTCCTTGCTGTCTCCTCCTGAACAATATACTATTGCAATATTTATTTACTACTATTACTATACGCAGTATATTGACAGCTACTTATGGACGTTACTTTGTAGAGCTAGCAATATGGGTGCAACTAGTGTCCACAGGTCTGCTTTCCTGGCACCATTTTCTATATAGGTATTTGCAAAACATTTGAATTTATAGTTAATTTGTGATTCTTTCATTGTGCTAACCGTACATTATACTAACTGTACTCATGAAATTGCAGTTAAAAGTGTAGTCATTGTGGACACTATACTCAGACAGACTGTATGAGATTAACTGGGTGAATGAGGCAGATATTCTCCAGTTTCTCCCTGAGGAGATGCCCCGTATTGGACGACCATGCATCGATGTGGACAAGGTGAGTCTGTTTATATTCAATGTGTTAGTATGTGTTGTTTTAATCAAAATGTTTTCATTGATTTTGATATTCTCAATCTTCTTTTCAGCTTTCTGTCCCTGTTAACATCGGCAACAAACATTCGGTAGTAGCTGAAGTGGATTTGAATCGCCGTGTCATAGTCATATATGACTCATATTTTACGTATAATTTCACCGACATAGTGAGAGATGCAGTCCGATGTTTGGCAGAGTTGATACGACATATGCTATCAATGGATGTTTACGATCTTCCTGACTCTCCCGCAACCCCATACATCATTGAGCGCATCGAGGATTCGTCCGAGGTGCCACAGCAGAAGGCTGGGGGAGGAGCATGTGGCATGTACTGTTTGAAGTACATGAAGTTCTTAGCAGGGGGCATTCCTTTGGCAGACATTAAGGCATTCACAGACTTGACACTTTGAGAAAGAATGACATTACAACTTTGGGCTTATCGAGTTCGTCCACAAGTGGAGGAGGCCGTCTTGACCACCACAAGGCCTGTCGATCTTGTGTCAGCCTATGTTGAGTTGTAGCCCAGCACGACTCTACCATGATTTTGTGTCATGCATGGTAGACGTATTATCCCATGGTTTTTTCCTACATGTTACACATTTTTTGTAGTGATAAACATTTTTCAACATTTACAAATTTTTGTATAGTTACACATTTTGTATACTAGCACATTTTTTATGTATAAGGGTACGTACTTGTATAGTCAAGTGAAAAGGTCAGTATGAAAAAATGTAAATACTTATTATTTGTTCATTTTCATCTTTGTCATCATCATCATCTTCATCATCATCATCATCCTCATCCTCATCCTCATCCTTAACTATAGGTACTTCAAGCTTCTCCTCGTCATTTTCAAGCGGGTGGCTGAGCTTTTTGTGGTTCGTTTTATCTTTTGCACATCCAGAGCTTACATGTGATCGAGTGCATTTTGCCACACAATTAATCACTCGTTTAACATTGTCTTCCTCATGAACTTCACTGTTCTTATTGTCATTTGAATCAACAAAAATCTCCAATCCACAATTCTCCTTGTCACTTGTTTTCTTTTTAACCACAATATACACACCTCTTCCTCCTTGTCACTGGCTTTCTTTTTAACACACTCTTATCAACATAACACATCTCTTTCTCCTTTTCACTGGCTTTCTTTTTACCCACACGCTTACCAATATAAGACAACTTTTCCTCGTCACTAGATGATTCAATATCCTCCAAAGAAGCAGAATTTTCAGATTTTTCAACTCCATAGTCTTCATCACTTGAATGATCATTATCCTCCTCACTTGTAGACATCTCTGACTCATCAGAAATCCTCTACAAAAGCATCACCGTTATTATCGTTATCACAACCATCCTCACTTATTTCCGAAAATCTTACTACCAAAATGGGCGTGCCCATCTCTCCACTACCCTTACCATCACAAATCAAACCACGAACTGATATCTCTTTCAATACTTTATCTAAGACACATCTACGCCCTTTGTCTCTCCAACATCAACATTCAAGCCATTAGGTCCACTACTCTCCCCCAATCCGTCACCACTGAAAAGGTCATCATCATCATTATAAATAGAAATTACATTTCATCACCCTCCGGTGCCCCCAAGTTGCTCTCTTCATTTAAAAACACATCATCCTCACTATCATCTATCATAATTGGTACCATTCCATCAATTCCCTCTATACCTTTTTGAGAACTTTTTTTTGTCTCTTTCCCCAAATCCTTCAAGCTCACAGAACTCTTATCACCACCATATCCACCCTCTACATCCACGCGAACTTCATTAGTCTCTTTCCTGAAATCCTCCAAACTCACAAAACTCATATTATCACCATCATCTCCACCTACTACAACCACATGAACTTCATTGGTCTCTTTCCCCAAATCCTCCAAACCTATATAACTCACATCTCCACCCAACACATCCACATGAACTTCTTCTTTACTAGCTATTGATTCACTGTCACCAGGACAAGAAGACCCTAACTTCTCACTCCAATTAGCCTTTTCACCTGCTTTAACGTCAACCTTAAAACTTGATTCATTATGACTGGCTAACAAAGTTTCACTTTTTTTCCCTCTCTACCTCTTAATCTTCTCATGAATCTCCATGTACATTATGGTAGTCTTGGAATGCGTTTTCTTGGCTATAGATGAAGTATAGTCTATCGTGCTTTCGCCAATGCATGTTTAGTGTTTCATACACAAATGTTTTATTCATTGACAAAGCACATAAATTCATGTTTAATACATGAATGTTTTATACATTAACGAAGCACATAAATGAATGTTTCATACATGAATGTTTTATACATTGATGAAGCACATAAATGAATATTTCATACATGAATATTTTATACATAGATAAAAGCACATAAATGAAAGTTATTCATTTGAACTAGCCTTCGATGGAATAAAATAAATAGACTACATCACTTAGAGCAAACAAATAATATTACATAGAGAAAAATACACGTTGCATACATTTGACAGACATCATCCCCTATCATGAAGTGGAACTAGGTTTCAGCAAGTCTAAAGATTGTGCCCGAAACTTCCATACTGCTCGCAATTTCGAGACGAGCTAGACTCACCAACGGAAGGGATTGGCGGTAGAACCACTCGGCTGCGTATCTCCTCAGGAACAATCCAATTCTCAGTAACTCCAGCAGCAGAGTATATGCATGTAGTAATGTTTCAGTTGTATACCAATGGGCACAATAATCATGGCATGTCAGTAGGTTCATACGTTTGCAAACAGCTAATACATGTGTACATGAAAGCTGGTCAAGATCAAACACCTTGCACGTGCATGTCTGAGCGTGCATGTCAACAATGTTGACACGTTCGTTGCCTCTCACCTCGTACATGGTAAGAGAGAAATTCACCTTCCTTTAAAAGCTCCTTCATCAACTTGTTAGCCTACAGCGAGAGATGTAATTTTGAGTTAGCAAATAACTCTCGACGCTCGTAGAACCATTGCTACAAGTTTGCTCGGTAATAATCTGCTAACAATATAACCAGAAGCTATCGCGTATGTCACAAGCACTGTTCATCGACTCAGCAATATTTGTTGTTATGATGTTATACCGTCGACCATGAAACTGTGAACATGCCCATTTATCGACTCCAATCTTTAGAAGATAAATTGCTACTGCAGGCATATAAGATTCAATTTGTCACATATGATAGTTGAAATCAGCACATAAACGCCATTTACAAGATTCAGCATGACATACAATCTCAAACCTTGTTGCTTTGGAGTTCCTCACCTTGAATTGAAAGTTGCGTCTTAATGCCAAATTTGATAACTTCTCACGTAGCTCGGTTTTGCTATTAAACATCTGTCCAACAGCAACCTCAATCCCATCAACTATAAACGATGAAGCATTATCGTCAACTGCGGATGATGAATACCCAGTAAACGACATCCACCTAAATGTGTTAGCCTGATGGTTGTCATTTTCATAGCCCAAATTAGCTTCTTGATGTATAGAATTTGCATCTATTCTCAGCTCATTATTCAACACTTGATCTTGTTGACATCCGTATAGTGGAGGAGTAGTTGTGGAGTAAATTGGAGAAGGAATGATAAATGGCACATCCTAGTTCACATCATTTAAAATCTCCGTCGGTTCATCATTATCAAAATTTGAACCGTCTACATTCTGCCCATCAACAATAAAATCATTCAAACCCTTACCCAAATCTTCAATACAAATAGTGCAATCATCATTCTCATCGTCACCATGCTCACTAACATCACCGCTACCATCATCATAATCTTCATTACCACCATTGTCATCATTAACATCATCACTAGTATTATTAATATCGATATTGCCTAAACTCTCAAACTCTGTAATGCTATCGAGATGACGTACTAATCTCAATGGCATCAACGGGGTCACCTCTTCTTCATTTGCACCTACCACCCCAACTGACTTATGCCCTGCATGTCTTGAATATTGCTCAAACTGAATGCCAATGTCATCATTCAATTCTCGTTGTGCACAAATAGGAGTGGACTCATTTAATTGGTTGCTTCCACTTGTTGAGCGAAACAAAGAGGGATGAGAAGATCTTTATCATCTTCGTACTACATCAGATCCTGAACTCCATCTTTGCTTCTCCCTATCTTCAACTTTAACAATTAATGGTGTATGGTCCTCCAAACAATATTGTATAAAAAAACAAACATCTTTCTCAATCTCAATGGGAGTCGGCAACGGCGGAACACCCTTAAAAGCAAATTGAACTTTTAAACTTATGTTATGCTTACGAAGATCCTAACCCATTTCAGTACTAATACAATCAACCAACTTATTATAAATAACACACCTATGAATTATCAATGGCTTCGCCTTCCCACCGGTGTACAAATAACCACCATTCCCTTGCTTTATCCAAGAACCATTGTATAGAATAAGTATGCGTAAAATTTCCATATTCTACATGATAGAAACATTTCATATAAGGTCTGTCGACAAAAAATCATTATGAAATTGCTTAAATAGGTCACCAAAACAACAATTTTGCCCAAAAGCTCGACAAATCTAGACGGAAGGCGCTTGACGCTCGACACTCGACACACTAAATCGACAAAATACTCATCCGACAATCGACACATTCGACACTTCACTCGACGCAATAACTCGACACTTGACCATAGCCTCGACACAATCCCTCGAC
The DNA here is from genome assembly GCA_013180625.2 of Boswellia sacra. NCBI lineage: Eukaryota > Viridiplantae > Streptophyta > Magnoliopsida > Sapindales > Burseraceae > Boswellia > Boswellia sacra. The sequence continues at coordinate 104,727 of SNVD02007364.1, read as the reverse complement.
ACTCGACATGTCGAGAGTCGGTCTTATATATCCGACATACAGAGCGATCTCGCTCGACAAATCGTGTCTTTTTTCCCCTCAACTGCGGTACCAGATTTTCAAAACGATTTGCAGTTTTCAGCAAGTTTTGGCAAAAATTGCACTATGTCTAAGCTTAGTTCACGTACATATCCTTGTTTTAAGCTACATAATGTGGTTGAAATCTAAGAAAATAAGAAATAATGAAAACATTACAGCCCACTTCAACATTCTTGCGCCATTTAAAGAGAGATAACAGAGAATTGTCTTATCTTGTTGCTTAGCTTCAACTCTAAGATTAAACAATAAGATAAAATGAAACAAATTTGTTGAAGAGTGTTTCGGACAGTGGAGGAAGAGTGTTTCACGATATTTCTTTCTTTCTTCTCTCTTTTCAAGTTTAGGTTTCAAAGGGTATTTTAGTCATTTAACGAGGAAGGTTTCCATGTAATCAAAATTTTTCAAGACGGGTCTATATTTCTTTTCTAGCCCCTAATTTTGTCTATTTTTTTAATTTTTTTATAAATAAATAAATAAGTTTTCAAAAACTGTCATCACTTTCCCTGCTCTTTTAAACTCTACAACTAGAACACAAAACAATTGGTTTCTATTTTGTGGATTTTAATCATTTTTTATTTAAGGGGTATTATTTCATTATAGAGTAGTAGTTGTTTTTTATTAGTTGTAAAATATTTGCTAACTTCATTTATGTTTCAATTTTGTAAAATCCTTGGGACAAATTTGGACCAACAAAGCTTTCAGATTTGTCAAAATTTGAGGAATTGTAAGTCTCTTTTATCCAACCACTTCGTTAGTTTTAGTTGTCTATTGTCTAATAACTTTGATAATTTAGTAGTCTCATGTAACAAATTAATGAAAACTTAGTGAAGAATTATATATTAAACTATGTTATGAGTGTGAATTTGTTTTAATATTCTTTAACAAGGATTTTATTTTGTTTTGATAAAATATCTTAATATTTGGGATGTTAAAAAAACCGCAGGTTCAGGGCCCACAAGGATCTATCCCAATAGGCTGGATTAATATTCAATAACTCTAAAAATGGGAATGAGAAAGATATAGATCTGGAGAGGTAATCCCTTTTCCCATTTTAAGAGTTCCTTCTGTTAATGTTAATTTGCTGGGGATAAAATCCCAAAAAAATATATAAACAAATGAATAAAACTATAAAATCATGCCTCTCTTCCTATTCTCTCCATGTTTGGCATTAGATTATAAAAAATGATTAACTTAATTGTATGTTTTGTTTAGGCAAATTAAGAAAACATCATCCACCCTCCCATTATTTGCCAAAAGATTGGAAATCTCTCAATTTTTTGGAAACATCATGGAACCTTCAGCCATTAGTCTCACCACGTTAAAGTTAAAATCTCCAAATGTATTATAGATATTATTATTTATTATTATTTAAAAATAAAAAAAGTCTTGCTTTAAAAATCCAAATTAGGACATATGGCAATGAACCACATTTTAGAATAGAGTTTTTAGAATTTTTTTTTTCCTCCACCCACAGTCAGCATCCCTTTAGTCTTTTAGGCTTCGCATTTGGCTCTTCTTCTTCTTCTCTATCTCTTCAACTCATAGTTGCATTATTATAGATTTTCTGGTGTCTTTGTTGATCTTCAATCCAATTTCTATTCCAAACTGTAGAAAATTACTATAAGCTTGCCTGAAGGGAGAGAGAGAGAGAGAGAGAGAGAGAGTAGTGGAGCTGGAGATCAATTTACATCTTGTGTTTGTCTTATTTAAATGGCAACCATGTTTTGGCCGATGGGAAGGGCTGTGATTAAAATGCTCGCTGTTGTAGCGGCACACATAACAGTGTTGCATCAATTTTTTCTTTTTATTTTTTTAATTTGTTTCCTTAATAGGATTTTTAAAGGTGTTGAACTAATTCCTTTCGGTTTGGTTGGCTTTTTATTTCTTTCTCGATTTGGCTGGATTTGTTGCTTCTGAGATTTGGAATTTGAAGGAGGAAGTTTCTTCCTAAGTTAGTAATTCTTTTATTTTTATGATATATTGTCGTTGTTGAATTCCATAAACCAAGTTTCCTTAAACCAGTTGCATAGCCCCTTCCCCTACCAAGCCTAGCAGATCCTAAAACCCCAAATTTTCAATACCAATATCACGTAAATCAATCACTTGTTTATTGCCCCACATCCGACACGCTTCCATTACTTGACTTGATCTGTTTGCTACAGAAATTTACATCTTAATACATACATACATTATCTATTCCAAATATAATACTTCAAGTAAACACCATAAACTAAATCATTACATGATAGTATAAGACTCCTTGTAAATTATATATATAATTACCATATCATAGTTGAGAAGCATCGATCCAACTTACTTCAAATCAAAGTCAAGAAAATCATTTCATTGAATTATGCAAGTCCATATATAATTTGTCAATACCATATCCAATTAGCATTCCCCTACCACTGAAATCACTCAACAAAAATGTTTAGTGCCTAGGATTGAGCCGTCAATCCGATAAGTATAATCAATCCCCATACTAGTAGAAAAAATGCCTACGACAACATTTAATGCATATTGCAAAAGGCTTTTCACAACATGCAGACGCGTGTTGCTAAAGGCCTTGTTGTGGAAAGTCCTTGACATTCCACAACGTGCAATTGCCCTTATGCGAGTTGCTATATACAATTTTGCAATGTATATTGCATTTTGCTAAATGTTATGAATTTCTAAACTTTTGGCAATGTGCATTGCACGTTGCCGTATGTCTATGACAACTTTTTGGCAACCGGCATTGCACGTTGCTATAAGTATTTTATATATTTTATAATATCCTTTTTTAGATAATTTGTAATGCTTGCAATTTTTACAATTATATACATTATAATACAAATAATTACACTAAAGTATACAATTAAATATAATATCAAAGTGCACATTTAAATTAAAATAAATATCATTACAATACTAAAAGTTTAAGTATTTTTTTCAAAACAATAGTAGCCTAAATGACTTAAAATAATGAAATAGCAAGTACCACATTTGAAGTACCACAAGTGAAACAACATTAGAAATGAAAATGTCTTTGCAACTCTTTAATACTTTCATCTTCTTGAAGTGATCTTTCTAACTTATTTCCAGTCTTGTCTCCTATTTTTCTTTGCTTTTCTGTAATTCTACTTTTCTGTCTTTTTGCTTTGCTGTTTGCTGTTTGCATTTCGGTTTTCTATCCAGGCCTTCTCCAATAGAAATGAACTAGCAATGATCAATTTGCAATGGAATACCTTAGAAGACTATTATCTTTAGACATTAACTCCTCAAAAACCCAACTTTACCTCTAAAATTTCAAAGCTCTTCTTCCCAAAACTCTGCCTACCTATCACATAGCCTCTACATGATAGACATTAACTTACAAAATCTTTACTATAACACAATCAAGAGCAAATACATAACAGCCTATATCCAAATTTTCCAACAACTGAAAAGTTCAACCGTTAAATCAAATATTAACCTGTAAAATCCCAAAACAACAAAAAATAGAAGCTCAAAATAGCATATCAATAGATGTCAGAACAGCAAGAAATTCAGTATTGAAAATAACCTCTGCAAATTTTAGCATCTTTTAGTTTTTAGTTGCTTCTAGCTTTTCTTGAGAACCATGTATATAGAGCTTAAGAAAAACAAATAAAATTTATTATTAAATATTGAAAGCATAAAGAGAACTTTAAAGGCTTGTCCCCACAACACTAATTTTTCGTTTATTTATTATTATCTTATAATTATCTTATGACTAAATTGTTTATCCAACAATGTCACTCTTCAATTTTCAACCCATAAACCAGAACATAACCTTTTCACAAATACCTGAAACAAAAACAAAAAGTAATGCTTATACAAATATAGCAACCACAATAGTATAAGCAATTGTCAGGAGCCAGTAAAGCCCAAGCACAGTGGGGAAAGCAAATTGGTGAAAATGAAAATGAAAACAGTCACTTGGTGAAAAAGAGAGTTAATTCTATATACTAACATACTCTATATTTCTGAAGTTTAATATGTTATTCTTCATGCTAACTAAATTAACAAAAAGCAACACAACAAAAAATGTAAAATAAACCATGAGAAGAGCTTAGCGGTCTGCAAAGTTTTCAGTAGTTTTTGTATCAAAACAACCTAGCTGCTACTATGGCAAGAAACTTGGATAGAACAGCAGTTAACTTGTTGTTGTAGGCTATTCCATGTAGTTTCTGCACTCAAATAGAAACTTGGTTTTGTTCCAAGCAAGTTTCAACATTAAAACAAAAAACTAGTTATTGATCTACGCAGAGACCACTTAGAATAGCCTAAAATATCAGATATCAGTTAGTTTATAGGTAATTCAAAAGTACAACAAAACAAAGTAGAGTTACATATTAGAAGTGGATCCATCCATAAAGAAGTAGATAATCAAACTCTATTATTGTAAAGTAGGTAGAGCATTCCATAGTTGGAGCATCTCAAAAGTGAAAAAAAAAATGAAGCACCAACCTTAAAAGCGCTAACCCATATTCCCATTCCATTCTCTCTAAAAGCATTCCCTTTAACAACCCTTCCATTTTCCTTTTGAGAGTTTCAACCTACAAATATTGAGAAATTGACTTAATGGTGATATGATGCAAGCATATGAAGCTCCATTAGTTGCTGAATCCAGAGTAAAGAAAAGACCAATAATGATACTTTTTAATCTCTCTCTATTGCAATTGCAAACAATAAAAGTCTTGTCCATATGACCTTAAAACATTTACCTACATTTTTTACTAAGCAATAGTATAAATTCTAATAGAAATATAAACGGCTCGGTGTTCCAACCGAGAACAAGTAGAGAAATAAAAACAATAGCAAGATGTTGCAAATGAAAGCATATCTCAATTTTTTTTTCATTGTATCAACCTTAGCCTTGAGAAAGTAAAGATATCAAAATGATTTTATTCTAAAAGTACAATTTTGGCTAAATAAAACATTTTCACTATCCAGACCCTAGGACATCCTGACATAAAATTTCGTTTGGGGTCTCATTCTCCACTTTCTCAGTTTCTCTACTAAACCCAGTCTTAATCATTTGGCTTCCTTGAAGTTATGGATTCTCAAGCAGCATAACATAAAAATCAAACTTCTAATATCCATTCTCGAGATCAATTTCTTTAGTATAGAAGAGAAAATGCGAATCTAAAATCAATTTATACAAATACCAATGTATCAAATGAAGGAATATAGCAATTAAATCACTTAGTAGGGTAAAATGCAGACATTCATCCTTACATGGCAGTTATTGTCCAAAACAAAGCTCTCATCAACCTTGCAAATGTACTCTTTTGCTTAGAATGGAATGAAACTCAAAAATTTCAAATAGTATCTATAATAGAAATCACAAAAAAAAGGCAAAAACAGAACGAAAGTTTAATTCTGTTCGAACTTTGAAAGATATCATTTTTTTTCTTTTTCTTTCTTTAATTTCTTATGTTCCCTTCTTCAATAAACAAGAAGACCTAGGGAGCAGACGCAAAGCAGCCAGTAGCCACAGCAATACTTGTTTGAGCTTTAAGTTTTCTCTACCAGCAGCCAATAGCCGTACAACCCACACCTCTAGCAGTAGTCGTTAGCCAGCAGAAAATCTCTAGGCAGCCTATAGTCGCAACAGTGCATATTTGAGCTTCAAGTCTTCATTGCTAGCAATCAATGGCCATAGTAATAGATCTCCAAGTAGCCACATAGCAGCCAACCAACATGAAAAAGGAAGATCAGGGATTCAGCCATCCCGAGATTCAGCCACAGATGGAGGAGATCTGGACCTCATCTCCCTTTCACTCCGAATCAGATCTGAATCTCATCTCCCTGCCACTTTGAGTTAGATTTGGAGCTCAAGGAATTCACCCCATAAAGGTGAAACATAGGACTAAGCGACGATAAGAAGAGAGAGACGAAAGTTGGCGTGGGTAAAATTCTTTATTAGTTAAAATTCTGGACCACCAACATGACGCCGTTTGCACTTTTTTTAAATATATTGACTAATTTAATTTCTTTATTAGTTGTAATTTGTGCAATTAGATTACAAATGTTAATATATCTATATTTTAAAAAAATTGTATTATTTAATTTTTTATTTATTATAATTTTTTAGCTAGATATTTCGAATCTAAGATATCTATTTTAGACATAAAATTATATTGTTCAAATAAAATATTTATCTTACTATTTTAATTTCTAAATATTTATTTAAATAAATGAATGAAATTTCTACACTTTTACATAAATTTCAAAATTAATATAATTTCATCTATTTCTTAAATTTTTTAATGTTCAAAAATTTTAATTTTAATAAACTAAAATAAATAAACATAAATCTATAAATCAAATTAAACAATTAAAAGTATTTTAAAAAGTTAAATAATTGTATTTTGATAATTAATTACTTTTTAATGAAACTTTAATTCAAGTAATTTTGGACAAAGATGAGACTATACTTGAAACCATTCTTCTTTAAATTTTAAAGATAAATGATGGCATTTGAGAATTCAAAATATTATAGCTAAAAACCCAAAACATTCTTATATTTTTAATTTCTTTATTTTATTTAAATTCAAAATATGAAATTAGTGTAATTTTTCATAACATTTAAAATTCAAAGTAAATTTACCTACTTTTTTAATTTAATTTAATAATATAAAAGTTACATGTTCTTTATTTTAATATCTAATATTTTGTTTCTTAAATGCAATGCTTTTCGCACCGTGCAGAAAATGCATGTTGCAAAATATACAATATTTTGTTTCTAAAATGCAATGCTTGCATGTTGTTGAAAATCATTTTTCGCAACATGCATCCAGCGCATGTTGCGGAAAACTACATTTCACATTGTGCATCTAGTGCATGTTGCGAAAACTACGTAGACTCTTTTTCTACTAGTGTCACATGCTTTGTATTAAAAACCTTTTTATACAACATAAATCTTTAATCATAATTTTACATAATAGTATAGTCCAAATTTTGAAGAAAACAGTGCAAAAAATATTACAGGAGACCTCATAAAGATGTGTTATAATTAACGTAAATACAATGATTTTTGTATATCTTCCTTTCCATTTATTAGGTTGTATGTGGAGAATTACTTACATAAACTAAGCTGATGCATAAAAACCAAATAACATTATGATTTTATTCCTAATATAGTTAGTTTCCACGTCTGATGACATCCACTAAGGACTACTCAGTTATTTCCAAAATCTAAGGAATGAATTTTTTTTTCAAAAACCTTAGGGGGCAAACTGTTAATTATTCTTAAAACGCTCTCCGTCATTTGTCTTGTGAAGTAGAAAAACTATATTTATCTGGCATATAAACTAAATGTAACATCCTAAATCACTTAGGAATAAGATATGTAAAAACTTTATATACCATGTAAGCTTCTTAAGCTATTGGAGGCCTTTTAGGTTGCAAAGCTTGAAAGCAAAATCGTGACGGATTGCGTATACAAAACGGATAATATCCGATAGTGGATCGGGGTGTTGACTTGCACCCATGCATGGGAGCCACCTCTTGAAACTATGTGGGGGCTAACTCTTAAAGGTTTATGGGAATCACAAAGTGTCACTTACAATGTAAAGTACCACATACAGGTCGGGATGTTACAAATTGTATTAAAGTCTAGTCCAACAAGAAGTGTGGGGTGTCACCCTAGGGATGTAGCCCAAGCAAGCAAGAATGCTTGATTCCCAAGAGGGGTGAATGTAAATTCCTACATCGCTTGATAATAAGATATGTGAAGAGTTTATATACCTTGTGAGTCCCTTAAACTATTGGAGGTCTTTTGGTTTGTAAAGCCTGAAAGCAAAATTGTGATGGATTGTGTGTCTAAATCAGATAATATCCAATAGTAGACTGGAGTGTTGGGTTCACACCTGCGCATGCATGGGGGCCACCTCTTGAGGGTTTATGAGGACCACAAAATGCTATATATAGTACAAAGTATCATATGTGAGCCGAGATGTTACACTAAATTTATTGTGATGAATTAAATAATACACATTTTAAGAAGTTTTTACATCAAGAACTTTTTTAATTTATTGCCCACTGAGTCTTTATGTTACTGATCTTTTATTTATTTATTGTTTGATGCTTTTGTTAGGGCTTGGATATAAACCATCTTCAATTATCAATTGATTGAAGCGCATAGTCAATCACAGATTTTGTTCTCATCCACCTTAAATTTTAATCAAAGAATTTAGTTTTTTTTTTAACATTGTTTTATCTTAGATCAACTAATTAACTGATATCTTCATATCCTCTTTCCTTCCACTATGTCCACTTTCTTTCTATCTCATTCTTTCATAAAAAATGAAATAAAAATTGTATACTCTCATTTATTTTCTCATACTATTATTTCTCTAGGGCTTTGTCACTCTCTCTCTCTTAATAATAAATATGAAGGCGTGGGTTCTCTCTGTAGTATCGATCCTGGCTTGCATGTGGCACTTCGTGTCCCACATGTGAAAGTTTTCACTATGTGTGATACTGTGTGATCCCCATAAACCCTCAAAAGGTGACCTCCATGCGTGTGCGAAGCCCAGCACCCCAGCCTACTACTGAATATTGTCTGCTTTGGACACAGTCCATACAGTTTTGCTTTCGGGCTTTGTAACCCAAAAGGCCTCCACTAGCTTAAGGAGCTCACGAGGTATATAAACTCTTTACATATCTTATTCTCAAACAATGTAGAATGTTACACTCTCTTTTTAACTTGATAAATAAAGAAAAAGGATTTGATTGCCTTTTTTATTGGTTTTGGTTTTGCTCAACTTAACGATGAAATGATCTTTCATTCCTTTTTATTTTTTTTCAAGAAAGCAAGACACAATTTTTTTTTTATTAGTTGATCGCATTTTTGGGGTGTTTTATTTTTTTCATTTAAAGTAACTTATTCTCAAACTTCAAATATTTTGAAAATGTTTGTTTTTTGAATTTAATCTGATTCTCAAACAATTTGCTTTGAATAGAAAAAATTAAAAATTTTAACTTTATCTTAAGGCAATGATTGATTTATTACTCCCCTAATTCTTTAACAGCTATATAATTTATTTATAACCAATTTGTACATAGCCTAATATTTTATATTTGAATATTATTACTTACTCGTAATTTTATATTATGGTTGTCCAGATATTTTTAAAATTATTTAATAGTCATTTAACTTAAGGATATATCAAATCCTTCAAAAAGACCTTTCTGTTTTACCCAATTATATACATTTAATAAATTAGAATACAAATACTTCTGCATGTCAAATAAAATCACAAGTGAAATTAAATATTTAAATAATAATATCTGTGTAAAGATTTAGACATTTTAATTCAGATGTTAAAATAAAAAAAATCATATATATTCTAATAGTCATACCTATTAGACTTCTTAATTTAGACCCATTCAGATTTCAGATAAAAAATAATGCCCCCTGCCCCTTATTTTTAAAATAAAAACAATTAAAATCATTTGATATATTTAATGAGAAAAAAGAACTTCAACAATTATGAATTTTGATTATCAAATGGTTTTGACCTTCCTTTTAATCAAACTTTCCAGCAAGTATATGTAAAGTCATTCATAAATTCTCTTTTTTTTAACTTAAAAAATCAATAAATAAAATCAATTATTTGGCTTTTTGACGGATATGCTTATTTATAGGTCCCTAAGGTTATGTGAAATGTGTAGTCAGTATGTGTATTAGTGCATATAAATGGAAAACGGCCTAGTGGAGGCCTATTGGACAAAGATGTGGCGCAAGAGCGCATGTGTAGTTGCGTAAGAGCGCAACATATGCCGATTCATATGTCCTGGGCAGAAACCTTACACTAGCATGCAACATATGTGGCGTAAGAGTGCAACTCCTATCTTTAAAATTCATGTCGAGGCAAAAACCTTGAACAGGAGTGCAATTCCTATTATTTGGGATTGGTTTGTTTGACTTGTTTGATAAGTAGTTAATTATGAAATGAGTTTAATATGGGTTTTTTTTTTATTTGTCATGTATTTGGATTAATCAAGCTTACTTACTGAGTTATACTCATTAGTCTGTTTTGTGCCTCAGGTGACTGAAGAATGTGAGCATATTTGGAGGATACTCATTAGTCTATTTTGTGCATCAGGTGACTGAAGTATGTGAGCATATTTGGAGGATTTTGGCATAGTGATGACAGAGTTCTCTTTACAACTACTTGTCCGCTGCATCATTATTATTTTTTGTTTATCATTGTTTGGATTTAGGAATAGCTACAGTTGCAATAATACTGTACTGTAATTGTAAGTTGTTGGAAATTCTGGTCTATTAATAAAATATGCCTTTTTTTTTGTCATAGATCTCAGCTAAAAGATATAAATAAATGTCATTCCCTCGGGGTTTGGGGTGTGACAGAATACATCACCATTCATTCATCAACTCTTTTTCTATTGTTTTCATATCTTTCGCCATGTTCTTCCGCATTATCAGATCAATTTTTATGCATGTTAGATCACATATTAATCCTTTTATCTGAATTTAATATCTATAATATGTTAATCAGTTCATAAAATGTCGATTAATTTGCTTTTAAATACAAGAAATTGGTCTTCTCCTGCCTTCTCATCGCATACTTAGTTTTGTTTAGAATTATTCGAAACGGTTGATTTTATATTGATCACCATGATTAAGAATAAAAACAGAAAAATGAAGCATAAGATCCTGAGAGTAGTTGATAATATTAGGCACAAGATTTCACAACGTAGAAAAGCAAGGAAACACACAAACTCTTCCTCGTCTCTCATACTTTCTTTTCGTTCTTTCACATTACTTTTGCAAGTAATATCCCAAACTAGCCTCCCTTAATTGTGTCAAAGAATAATTCATCTCCTCTAACAAGTTGCTCATTTTTATTGTTCTTTTCAACGTGTCGCTTTCTCTATATTTTTTTACCTCAAAATTAATGTTATAGACTATAGTGATATTAATTTGTGTAAATGCACCAGAGGAATATCTTATTTTCTCCTTTTTCTCACTATGTGATTTATAAACAGTGGGGCTGGGCCTGATGTTAAAGCCGTAAAGATAACATCGGTCTGGGAAAAGCAAGGGAACTCACTTTAACTTTTGTCAAAAGAAATTGGTCTGGAAATATCATATTGGAAGACTTGCTCCTTGCGCAGCACTTTTGCACGTGATATGACATTTCTTTCTTTCTGTCTTTTGCATGCTTTGCCCATTTCTCTTTGTTAACTGAACTTAATGTCATCGCATTTCTTAACTACTAAGAATTCTGCAAAGTCACTCTGTTTAATCCATACCCTGATTCATGATTCAGTTATTGCAAATTATATACTAATATATATTGTTAGGGTCAAAATATCAAAGTTAAGAATACACCTACAAATTTAAATATTTTGAAAAATGATAAATATAATACAGTGTTAGAGCCATATTGGTACAACGGCCTATATCGAGTAGTCTGTGTCATTAAAAAAAAAAAATTATTCAATTGTTGATTATGTTTGACTTGTAAAGGCATACAAGGCTCAATCCAATCTTGCCATATTGTAAGTGCATGTAAGACCCATGCACATGAAGGAGGAATTAGAGAGTTAAATATCAAAGTAAGTTCACACCTAAAAATTTAATTTTAGTGAAGTGACAAACTTAACAATATAATATATATATTTTTGTTGTATATTTGAAGTATATGTGACTCCATCCTTTACCTGTTTAGGGATAGGATGCCATCTATTATCAGAGAGAAGATAGTATGCATCTGTTGCAATACAGCAGAAGCAATCAGAGGAGGATACTCCTTTTTTAGACAACTGACTTTGCTTTATGATATGAACCTTCATTTTTATTTTATTTTTCCATGAATGCAAAACTCAAAGGATTATGATTATATTCTTTGGGAAGTTCCAAGCCAACCTTCACTTATTTTTGTCTGCAAAGTTTAGTTTTTGCAACAATAGTTGTATTTCCTTGCGTTCCTAGCACTTCATAGAAAATGCTTAGCCTATGCCATTTCTCCTTGTTTACTTGGACTAGAAAATGCTTAACAAGTCACTTAAGAACTTGTTTATTTTTTCACTTTCTAAAACCGCACATTCACCAATATATTTTTAATTAATATCAACTTTATATCATTTTCAAAATACAAAAAAAATAAGACTAACTATATATTCTTACTAAATTTTGTTAGATTTTTAATCAACTACATATTCTTAATGAATTTTGAAGAGAAAAAGAGATGCTATTTTAAGTTTGTTTTGCCAACAATTGTCTGTTCTTTGAGTGGTGGAGTTTAAACAAATCAAAGTAGTTGTGACCCTCATGCTCATGCAATATATTTCAATGGTGTGGCCCCCAATCTATTGCATCACTCAGGAATTTATTAGGAAAAATTAAAAAAATAGAAATTTAAATTCATCTTGAAAAATTTTCATATCATAGACATTTTCTTTAAAAAATGACTAAAATACCCTTTGAAATTCAATTTATTCCTAAACTCTTTATTTCTCTCTTTCCTTCACTTGCCTCTTCCTATTTCCATAATCATGTCCTATGTCCATAACCGTTTGTTGTTGTCCAGCTTCCAATATCCCTTGATAACTTCGGAAACGCAGCAAAAGGAACGAGAAACTTATCCTGTGTTTGGAGATTTGGGGTAGATTTTAGGGATTTTGAATTTGGGGATTTGAGTTTGAGCTCGTATTTTGTATTTATTTCGTGTTTGTGGGGCTAAAAGAAGTGTTAGTTGGTTGATTTTTTGGTTTGATATGTGTAAAAATGATGAAAACTGACGCGTTTTGTTGTGACGAAGAGGACACTCGACATGTCGATTCATGTTGGATGCTTCAACCGACACTCGACATCATCGTCAGTGTTCACTCGACACGTTATATTTAATGTCGGTCCGTACATCCAACAAGACTCGACAAGTTATGTCTAGTGTCGAGTGAACACCAACGATGATGTCGAGTGTCGGTTGAAGTATCCGACAGGACTCGACGCGTCGAGTATCTTCTTCATCACGACGAAACGCGTCAATTTTCACCATTTTTACACACATCAAACCAAAAAATCAATCAAATAACACTTCATTTAGCCTCACAAACACAGAAAAAATACAAAATACAAAATACAAACCCAAACTCAAATCCTCAAATTCAAAATCCCTAAAATCTACCTCAAATCCCCAAACACAAAATAAGTTTCTCGTTCCTCTTGCTGCGTTTCGAACTGCGTTTTCGACAGTGTCGAAGGACATTAAAAGCTAGATAACAACAAATGGTTATGAAAATAGGACACAGTTATGAAAATAGAAAGAATAAATTGAATTTCAAAAGGTATTTGAATCTTTTTGTCTAGAAAGTATCTATGTCATAAAAATTTTTTAGAATGTGTCCAAATTTCATTAAGAACCCTTAATTGTGCCCATTTTTTTAATTTTTCTAATTTATTTTCCTGTTCCAGTCTTATATACATCTCTCGCTTAGGTATCAAAAAAAAGTTCTAAAAAGATACAGAGTTCACCTCTGGTTCCAAATTTGGGTGCAATATTAATTTTTAAAATAAGAGGTACAAGAAATTCTCCGAAAATATGTTTTCTCAAAATGCTTCAGATATCATTCATCCCAGATAATCAGGTCTCAACATTTGCCATCCACGTATTCACTTCAGCAGCAATTTGATCAAACATATTAAACAAATATAACTAAAAGAGCGCAGAAACTGGGCCTGCTGAAATTACTGGGACTTCTATTATAATTTCCAGCACACCATGAATCTCCTCAATGCTACTTTCTGACCCAAACTAGGCTCCCTTACTTGTGCCAAAGGGTACGGCATAATTTGTCTTTAAATCCATAGAAAAATGAATATTGAATGATACAATTCCAAGATACCAAAAAAGAAAACAAATATCGAACAAAAAGTAATGGAACAGCCATGATTGAACCCTTCGAGAAAGGTGAACATAATAGCTGGTGTCAAATTAACGCAAGAACTGCAAGAATGCGATGTCAGGGTCCAAAACCTTCTCTCATGGTAACATTGCTAGCACGATAATCATATGCAAAGAGAATTTCTCATCTTTTACCATAACCGGATTCAAACATATCTTGTTGACAAAAACTATTTGTAGTTGTGACAGCCTTAGCAGTTCTTGCACCTACAGTTTCATCCATATCAAGGATCTCCTCAGGCAAGGAAACTCTGAAAACAGCGTAGTGATGATTCAAGCTCTTCTCCCCCTGTAGTCTTTGAACACTGCCCAATGCACCAGTGTTGTGGTTTAGGAAAGCATAAAATATACGCCTAATTCTTTGATGAACAAGTGCCATTGCACACCTTAAATATTTAAAATGCCAATATGTCAGATCACGGAAACCTATCTGATCTTGAAAAAAATTTGAAAATAAAAACATATTTCATTTAACAGACTCACATTACGCAAGGCTCCCAAAGAAGAAATATGTCATAACCTGTACAAAGGTAAGGTCTGGCTGATGCAGATAGTGAAATTTTAGAGTTACCATCCACTTCCTCACCATTTTCAACCTGAAACAGCATGAAGATGGTGATGACATAAATTCCAGACCTATAAGACACCAAGACAGAAAAGGAAATGATTGTTGCTCCAGTAGACACTATGATTGTTCCTTGATATCGCTGTAGAAGAATTTGGTGAAAGCTGGCCTGGTTGAACTCCAGAACCAACAGAAATTCATTTAGTTGTGGGGTTAATCCAGATGAATATAGAAACAGAATTACTAGCACTTCAATATTGTGAACCCTGGTTCGGTTCTCCATTGAGGCTAAAGAAACTGAACTAAGCCTGACTTGTGCTCTGACAGTAACAACATGAATATCAATGGGGTAAATATACCAGAAGAACAAACTGACCCAACAGTTCTTTCAAAAAACTGTCTAAGCAACCAAAAAATCAGAATATGAGGTAAAAGCTGTGGTTGAAATTACACCATTTATTTTTTAGCATATTGGGGTGAAAAATTAAGCAACAATGGATTTATGACTACTATGCCAGCCTTAAAGGTTAACAAACCTAGCACATTAAGAAGGTCAAGTAGAAGCAGATAGAAGCTAGCTTACATTTGCAAGATCAGTCTTTTGTCTTTTTGCTGGAGCCCCTGTGGAAGAAGGTTGCATATTATCCACTTCATTTGACTTATCTACATCATGTGCTAAACCAGGGTACAGGTGTCTGTCTCGTGCAGCAGAAGATTCAATAGCAACCAAAGCAGCATGCCTTAAAGGATGCCAATTACAAGAAGAATCATGTGGCTTTTTCTGAGACCACTGCCAAGGATTCAAACAAGAAATACCAGTATATGATCGTCTCGTTTCATCAGGTGAACCATTTGAATGCAAAGTCATACGGCTTGCTAACCCATTGTAATCAGGACGGAAGTTATAATCTTCTGCCAGTTTAGAGCAGCTTTCAATGCTGTTTCCCTTTGTGGAACCATGACAAGAGCAGATCTGATCGCATCCACTAGCAATCACCTGTCTAACCAAAGGATCCACAATAACGGCAGCATTTACTATCTGCTGAGCAGAGCAAAAGAGGCAGCCTCAGACAAAAAAAAAACCAGTCATAGTCTCAGTATAACAAGCAATATCAAGGAGGCTTTACTGCAGACCCAGACCGCAAGATATTTTAATCTACATCTAGTTCTATTTACCAGTTAGTGAGGAGCCCCATGAAGACCCTAATACAAATTTTAATGCCAAATAACCTAATATCACCATGCTTATGCATGATAATAATCAAGAGAAAAAAAGAATTAGTTAACTTCTGTGTTTTCAATTAAGGTTTTTCTATTAGAAGACATACATGTTTCTTTTGTTTACAAATCTGACTTCAGATAATGCTAGAAATAGAAAAATGCTTACAAACACATCCTCTTAGAGAATCACAAGCTGATAATTGCATATATAAATTTTATCACATAAATTTGTCCTACCTCTTATCTGACTGAGAAGTATACGGAACTCTTACATTAAACTAGTAGACCTAACCCACTCCGCTTCATGGAACATTAATGATGTCCCAAAGAGCATTCAATGCAGTTTGTTTATACATTAGTCGACGGTTCAGTGCAAGAACTATAAATCAAGTTGGCTTAATAGGGCATAAGACAGTGCTCTTCCCTGCTGAAAACAACCTTCATGTTGAACGCTAAGCCTAGAAGAACCTACTACACCAACCATAACTCGAATTAATAATCTAACCCTGACTCAACTTGAGTTTCTAAAATCAACCCTCAAAGTCGAGTACCATAAGCAGAATGGCACTTCCCGCATGACACACGCACGGATAAGCACCGATACAACGGCTCAGGACAACACACAAGAAGCTTTGCAATGTGCACCATAATAGTCTAACTCTACTAACACATTCAAGTAGAAGTAGGACAATCGACAAAGATGTATAAGACAAATTTAATTCATGGGAAGATGGTAACATAATTACCGAACCATCACCAGATTTCGCCAACTCAACAGCAAATTTCATGAATCTGACAACTGATTGCGAGTCCTCTTCACTGAATCCAGTAATTCCATCAATACTGCTGTACAAAGGAGGAAATAAAAAAAAAAAAAAAAAAAAAAACCAAGTTAAAACATCATGAAAAATTATATTATTTGGACAAATATATGCCAAAAACAAGACTGTTGCACCCTGTGAAGAAAAGAGATACATAGCATGCAAAATGCTAAGAATACAACATGTAACCAAGAATCTCGGTGACATGATACAACTTATTTATGAACAACAATGGAAACAAAATAGGTTCATAAATTCAAATATGATCTGCAAAACAAAACTTTAATCAAGACTATTTATCCAAAATGTATCCCCATTTGAAAACAGCAATGTAAGATACTTTCAAAAAGAAAATCTAGTCTTGGGAAGAACATTAGCGCTCTTCAACAGTAATTGAGTGGTCTATCAACAGTAAAACCTATTTATTCACCCACATGTCAATAGTAATTGAGTGGTCTATATATATTAGTAGGCAAACGACAATAAAATAAGCAGTACTCTAGAAAGAAGACAGAGCTTACTAAGTTGGTGGATGATATGATGTTGGCCACAGCTTGCATTGCTCTTCCCATTCTTCTTTGGACAATGCTGCATATTTACAAACCTAAAATTTACATAAAAGAAAATGTAAAACATAATTGTCTTGACTAGCGAAATTACTTGTCAAAAGATATATTTGGCTTCTACAACTTCTGTGCTTGAAAGCTTATTAAAATAAGCATTTCCAACCACTCAAAAACCTCTAATAGAATTACACTTCTAAAACTTACTAACCCCCTAACTTGCTTCAAAGCAATTTGAAACAAGATAGTGGAAGAGTCTAAAGGTTTTGAGATTCAGTAGATCCCTACTCAATTACTTACCAGAAGATATTCAAATAAGCATCAATAAAAATACAAAATTTTACAAGAAAAAGGGATGACCCACTTTTGTGATAAAAGGACTCAACTGGTAGGAATTGATAAGCTCTTGTACAGCTCGTGGGATGTTGTTCATTTGATTGTCATTTTCACCAGCTAAGCATAGAATTAATGACAATTGAGTTTTCCCTGCCAAGTGAGCCAATTATTATAAACAATATTCTAGAAATATCCCAAAAACAACGATAAGACTCGAATCAGGTGTAAAAGACTTTCACATCTCACAACATAATATTAAATGCATTTAAGAATTCTTCTACTTTTGTTTTATTGCATTTCCAACAAAAAGCAATTAATAGTATAGTTTAAAAAATCAGTCGGAGAATTGTTTCTCTGAGAAGCATTTCAATCACTTCTCTGACCCAAAGACTGTTTTTGTCAATCAGATTAATGCTAGAAAACAGGAAAGCACACATTATTATGCATTTGTTATCCTTTTCATAACCCTAAAAGAACTTTTAAATAGTGAAAATTGTTTGTGCCTACAATTTGGGTTTCAACTAAAGTGGATAAAAGTACTTTGCCGGACAAAATAGCACTTCCAGTATTTTTGAAAGACACACTTGAATGATGCTTTTTATTTAATAGAGCTTTAGGAGCTCAAATACTTCTAGGTGCTTCTGAATAAAGCACTTTTGCACAAACGTGCTTTTTTACAATAGCAATCCAAAATCGCACGTTATCCTAATATAATAGCTGAAAACATTTTTGACAAGATATAAAATTCCTTCCAACCATAGATCTTATAACAACCAAACAAGCAAAAGTATGTAATCAATTCCATAAAACATAAAAGTAAAATTCGAGTAATTATGAAAATCAAGCACAAACCTCCTTGCACTGACTTCTTCTTTACTCGCTTCACATGTCGCAGATTTTCCAATGGCACTATTTGATTCAAACGCCTGTTCAAAAATATCAAATTAATTACAATAAAATAAAACCTAATAAAGTTTCGCTGAATCAGATAGGACCCACAGATTTCAAAATTTAACAACCCTTAATAATAATAATATAATAAACTCTCTCTAAAATCAGTAAATAGTTCCTTCAGTTTCATAAAATTTATCAAAACTTTCCAAACCAGCAGGCGGGTCGGTAATCAGCTGAACTTCAACAAAGGGAACAAAATTTACATAATTCTAATTTGTACCACACAAGTATTTGCCAATGTATTAGAATCCAAAAGTAACCACCTCTCTAATAACATTACCATACCAATGACATTGCAATACCTTCCATTTCTGAATATCTGTCTCTCAACCTAACTTTTTTTTCTTTTCTTCTTTTCGGCAGCCGCAGCACATTGTTACAGCCCGGCCAATTTGCTTGCTAGAGTGACCCAAATGTACACAAGGCTTGCCCTAGTTTCTAGAAACCTTGCAAGTTCAAGCCCATTTTCCATAAACTCTAACAAGTCAAAGTTGCTAGAAGCCTCCATTGTAAATATCTAGATATTTACGTAGATGATTCTCGATAGTCAATTGTGATCGTTGGATGTATTGAATCCTAGCCATTCTTTTGGGAGGTGGTTCACTATAAATACCCCCCAAGCTTATTTGTAAAGCATCAAAGCAAATACAAGGAAAGTTGTAAGCAAGCATTGTAAAGAGATCTTGAGTAATATAAAACTTTCTTGCTTAACAACGCTTGCCTCCATCTTCCAACACTTCTCTTCTTGCCTACAAGCTCTTTAGCTCAATAGTCCTAACTTTTCCTTGAGCAAGAAGGCAAACGTCTAGACTTACTTAACAACTTTCGGGTTCAAGTTGTCTAAGTACCACACGAGCGTGCTATGCAAACTCTAAGCTCATGACAACATGCCCTAAAACTTAAACTATATAACAACTAACCCCCAAGACTGTATAGTTTCACAGTAAAATTCATTTTCATACTGCAGTTTCAATGATTTTTAACAGTAAGGAGATCTTTTTACACAAATTTCTAATCCGTGATTTACAAATTTCAATGGTCGAGACCATTGATGAATTAGCAACATTAAATGTAACTTTTTCACTTTTAATCTCAACATTAGATTCGATGAGATCAACGGTAGAAAACTTGTGTCAAAATTTTATGGCAAAAAAAATCCTTTCCCTTTTCAATAAATAAATCATTTCTGTCTATTGAAAAATGTTCTGATAAATAAAACTAAAACCTTAAATAACTAAATAAGACAACAAGAGATGCTTCAATCTCTATTTAAACAAGTTTCTATTCATCAATTTAAAAGCTTCCTTTTAACCATGTCTTCAAGATACACATTAATATTAGTTTTAAAAAAATAAATAATTAAAAAAACCATTTGACTCAGAATCCAATAGCCGAAACCACTTTGTGGCGTTACTGGCCGGTACAGTACAGTAATGCATTCCATAAAATAGAAGAATGAATAGGCTAAACTAACCTTATAATGGTGTTGGTAAGCTCTGGCTCAATGGTTGAAGCTATTACATTCACTGCATTGACACAAATTTCAAAGAAATTCAAACAAGAAAAAAAGGATAGAAGAAATGAGAGTTGAAGAGTTCGGGGGAGCGATAAGCTGACCGGTGGGTTGTTGATCGGGTGGAACCGGGGGTTTGTCTGGGATGTAGAGGATCTGCCACGTGTCCATTTGTTTATAATTACAGCTTCGTGCAACGACTTGAGAAAGGTAGGAAGCTAGACGTCTCTGCTGAGATGAGATTTTACAGATTCAGGGTTTTGGGGTTTTGGTATTTGAGATGAGTTCGGTCGGCGACGAAGAGAAGGGGTTTTGGGTTCCTTTTGTAAAATTAACCGAAACGTTAAAGAGAAGGTTGCATCAGCGTCTTAATTATCTCCATGCGGACAAAAATATCCCTGCACTCAGATCCTCGGAAATGAAATGAGGTGTTTGTTTTCAAAATTTTGGTTAAGTACAATAATTTTCTAAATACACGAACAAATAAACTAACTATTCCAATGGTATTAGCTCTTATTATCAAGTGAAAAATAAATTTTGACAAAAAAATTATCGAATTTCATTTTAGTGCCTTTAAAAGTCATTAACAGAGAGACGTAGTAATCTGAAGAAATCTACTGACAACTTTATCATTTTCTATTGATAAAATCTATTAATAATATATCTTTAACTACTTATTTTAAATAAAATTTTGATTGTCTTAAGAGTAATAATACTTTTCTTAAATTCTATCTTAAATCATGCATCTACAAAAATGTAATATTTATATAAGCTACTCGTATTATCCATTACATTTTTACACCATCTATTAACTATCATAAATAAAAACTTCATCCTTTAAAAAACAAATTTGAAATAAAAATTTGAGATATATAATAATATTTTTCTTAAAAAAATTGTCTGAAGTGTTATTATCGACAAATCATTCCTATTTAAGGATATTTTCGCTTTGCTTGGATTATAGGTTGGATAGAAAATTTATCGTGATTATACAAAATATAATGATGTTAAGTAAACAAAAAGTCCCATTTAGAAACCAAAATCCTATCTAAATGACATCACAGTAGGTCAGATTTCTTGTTTTTATGCAGGATAGAAACAGCTGAATAAAGGTTGAAACAAAAAAATGTTATCCAAACAAGCCAGATCTATTACTAATCGTTACATTTGATTGTAACAGAGTGACATTTTATATGTTAATCTACCAATTGGCACCCAACCCAAAAGTGCTATCTAGTCGCTAATATAAACAAACAACAACCTCTCTCTCGTCATTAGCTTTTAATCTTTGAAATATAAAATAGAATAAAAATGTTCAAGCAAGCAGAGAGAGATATAGCATAAATGAGCTTCTAGCTGGTTGGAGTAAAGTAAAACTAAACCTTGATATGCGTCTCTCCACAAGAATGGACGATAATTAAGTACACAACAGAATTCATGAAGAGCCAAAATATCATACAGACTGTAACAACTACAGATAAGGGCAAAAGCGAGAATGTGTTTTGAGGTGATACAAATAGAATTCACAAAGCGCCATTGTTTAGCTTGCTCCTTTACCAGTCAGTATTTGGGTTCATTTATCCCACTCCAGATCTAGAAATTTTGAATCTACCTTGGATGAACTCCTGTCAGCGCCTCTGCCTCCAGTCGGTTGATTAGTCAACCGATCCCAACCCATGAGATGAGGCAATGCAAACTGCATGAAAGACAAAGTTGGAAAACCGAAATAACACAAGCAAGATAAACCACACAACAGAACAAATAAAAGAAACAAGTGCTTATGTGAGTGACAAATGACGGAACATAATTTCAGCCTCTAAGAGAGGCATTAATATGATAGTTCATAGATTGTCACAATTTGTATAACAAGAAAATGTATATATACAAATCAAATACTTTTGCCAGCCCAACTATAGTTTCTAAAATATGGTCATCCCAAGTTTAAATTTTTGGCCCGGCTGTTGACAACAAAACAATGATTATAGAATCGCTACTCATGAAACAAAGGCATGACTATCAACAAAAAATATATCAAGTACAAAGATTTCAGATGACACAAAAAGATGATGACAGAAGAGAAGAGGAATGGATATATACATACATATATGGCAAAGAATATTTTGATTCAAAACTAGACACAAATTTCTAGTCATTGTTCAACAAAATTTAATGGTTAAAAAGATTAAAGACCCAAATGAATGCCAAAAGTTCAGATATCATACACTGCAAGCAGTCTTCATGACAGCAAATTCTGCAGTCGTGACAGGAACAGTAAAACGTTCAGTGGATTTCAAAATGTTATTGACAACATCTGCAAAGAAAGGTATAGGAAATCATTAAAAAGTCTAGAAATTAATTACTATCCATCCAAGAGAAAAATGGTAAAGTGGAGTCTCTGAGACAAAATGAAAATCTTTCATGCACACAACAGGTATCAAGTTAACAGTTTCCTATTAGAAATAAAATTAAAGCCTGAATGTGTTCCACTTATGCCAACATAATTCCAACAGAAAATATCAAACAGCTTAGCCTTTGCACAGAGTAGACTGCACACAAAAGAGCACAAAGAGTAATCCAGGTAAAGGTTCAACATTCTAAAACTAGGAAAGTCATAAATAAGTTTAGCCCAATTTTTTATACAAGATACTAAAAGTAATTTTTAAAAATTAAAAAAAAAAAGTGTCAATACTTCTATAACTAAAAATTTAATGAAGAAATTAAAATCTTGGCACTACTTCCATTATCCTTTTCTCCTCTTAGAATCCAGTAATCCAATATCTTTGGGAGACAATGACATCTCTATGCAATTTCAAAATATTGAGTTGCATCAAATCATATTTGCACCACATCCGTTAATAACTATTTTGCAGCTAAACAAATATTTTTTTTTTTTTTAATCCATCAGAAACATTGTTATTGCATTCATCACGTGCCAACATAGACACAGGGCAACTTAAACCAATAGCCCTGCTGAGCTACCTATTAATCCAAAAAAATTAATTTGTGTTTCATGAACTCTCTCTCTCTCTCTCTCTCTCTCTCTCTCTCCCAATCTATCTATAAATAGAAATATATATATATATATATATATATATATATATATTTCTATCAAAGCAATGCAAAATATTTGTTATTAAGAACAAAAGTACAAAAGCCCAATTGCACTAAATCTGTCATTTTATATTAAAAACTAAAGAGCACAGATAGAGGCTTACTTAAAGAAACGAAATAACCACTACTGTCTGCATGTGCCTTAATTGATAAGCTCTTCCTCACTTGACCTGCATTGCTGCAACAGAAATTGCTTGTCAGAAACATCAACTGCACTTAGAATGAAAGAAAGCACTATATAAATTTGTATCTATGGATTTATGTCTATATTTATATATGTATGTATATCATCACTAAGATTAATCAAATTCCTATTCTAGTCTTCAAGCAAACTAAATGGCCCATGACAAAGTGTGCCCACGGAGCCCACCAACACTGGGGAAAAAAAAACCAAAAATAAATAGATAAGTAAGCCAAAATATCAACCTTGATAGCATTGATGGATCATGGAAGAATTCAGAAGAATCTTTAGGACCCATGCTTATCAAAGTACCAACTTCTGTCGGCGACAAACCAAAATGCTACAAAAATGTCAATAAGCCAGTTAGTAAAGCAACATAATGAGAGAGAGAGAGAGAGAGAGAGAGAGGGGTACATTTCCATAAGGTAACTTCTAAGTTACCTCACCTCCTGAGTGTTACTAAGACAACCACAAGATATGACAATTTACAAAAAAACTCATCACACTGAAACAAGGGAGCTCACGAGGCTAAAGTATTGGTCAATACAAATATATAAGACAATTTCAAAATTACCTGCCTCTTTTCCCAGTCATACTTGCGCTCACCAATTGCAGGCCAAAAGGTCAACAGAATGACACCTTTTCGCTGAACTCTGAAATCTCCAGACTATACAACACAGAGGATAATTGAAAATTACTATAGAACTCAACAACAGAATTGTACATAAGAGATTGAGGACAAAGAGAGATTCAGTCATACATCCAATTTAATGAAAGTTGGAAGGACAGGATCAACAGAAAAAGCAGCTTTGCCCTTGTAAACAGAATAAGGAGCAAATACTCGACCTGCATAATTTCTTATAACGGTGTAATTTACAGAAAAAGAATGATGTCCACCCATGAGTAATGACTATTGGCAAAATGGAAAGATTAAAAATTCTATGTAAAAAATTCTATAAAATGCTTGTCATAAGGCATTCAACACTCTTACCAGCAAACTTCTGTTTAGAAGTTGACATGCCAGCTTGAGATGAAAAAGCATGCAACCACGAAACATCACTAAGATTATTAGCTTTTCCAACTAACAATTTCTCAGATGAAGCTCTCCTGCTTTAGCAAAAATAATCAAAATCAACTTTAGAATTCTAGAATTCGAAAGGTTACCTACATATGACTTCCCATGGCTGAGTTATTAACAAGGCAGAACTACCTACCACTTCCATATCCAGGATTTTTTTATTTTCCCACGGTTCCTCGGCAACCAAACAAGAAATAAAAGTACTTTCTTGTAAAACAAACAATAGACTTTCAATTATCTAAGGTTTAATGAACTACTCTGAAGTTGGTAAAGCAAATGAAAAGATCCTGAAAACGTTTTCACCGATCACAATTTCGTCAACAAGATTTTTCTATTTTCCTACAGTTTCTCAGCGATCAAACAAGGAAATGATTGAAATGAAAGTGCTTCCTCACCAAACAAACAAGAGTCTCAATCAAACTAAACCATAAACACTTGAATTTTAAGCTATTTAAAGAACATTTTTCCATTTTTCGAAAACATTTCAACCAAAAACGTTTTCTCGAACAAGAATTTCTATTTTCTTACAGTTTCTCGGCAGCCAAAAACGGAAATGATAGAAATGCGATTAGTTTATCATAAAACAAACAAGAGCTTCAACGAGACTAAATCATAGGGAGTTGAATTTCGAGCTATTTTCGACTTACATTTTCTTCAACAAGGTTTCTCTATTTTCCTACAGTTTCTCAGCAACCAAACAAGGAAATGATTCACACAAAATGTATTTCCTCGCAAAACAAACAACAGGGTCTCAACTACGCTAAGAGCACTGTCAATCACGCTAAAAGCAATTTCATTATTCATTACTCTTAAGTTGTCAAAACAAATGAAAATAAAAACTTCAAAAATATTTGTTAATTTAAATAATATAAATAATAATTTTTCATTTCTTGAAAACAAATATAGAGCAACAACTACTCTAACGCTGAAGACGCGAAGGAGATACCTGGAGCGGAGCAGCGAGCGCGAGAGGTTCATCATCGTTACAGAGAGAGTATAGAGAGCGCCAGAGTTAGGGCTTTAGATTGAGAGGATGTGTGAGAGGTTAAATGATGGAAAAGAACAGTCTTGAATATGGAGTGACAGTGACCGGTGCACGGAGTTACTGTGAAATCGTGTCTGAGTGGTGACAGGTGTCCTCAACGTGGTGAAAATATGAGAATTTGGTGCTGTTTGTTGCCATTGGATTATATGCTGCTTGTGTTTTCTGACAAGTAAAGGGAAAGAGCAGTTTTCTGGTGTGCTTAAGCCCAAACGGTTCCCTCCCTCGTTTTAGAACCGAAAAAATCCAAATTAGAGGTTTATTTGATAAATGCTTATATTCATGTCTTTAAAAATTTATATATTATAATTTTATTTATAATTTAATAGTATTTAATAATTATTAATAAGTATTTTAAATAGTATTTGATATTCAATAGAAGATTATAATATATAAATTTTAAGAAATAAAATAATTTTTATAATTTATACTTGAATTTTGCATATTTTTAAAATTTTTGCAAAATATTATGCTATAATGTTAAAAAAATTACCAATTTTGGAGTCTTTCACAAAATAGTTTTTTTTCAAAATTTAAATATCATTATATTTTCATATAAATATCAGTTATCATTATTAATTCCAGTGACGGACCCAGAGATTTTTTTAGAGGGGGCACCACACAATTTAAAATATTAATATAAATAAATATGTAGCTAAATATAACAATATTTAATTATATTTAAAATAATTTTTAGATAAATAAAAAATAAGATAATTTTTATTTTTGAATATATATATATATATATATATGTAATACTAAAGTAATATATTATTGTTTGAAAAAGTTTTCTAACATCTATATAAGTTTTAAAGTCTTTTTATTATAATTAATTAATATGTTTTGAATAATACTGTTTTAACACTTTATATGAAAGCTAAACGTAGTGAATATTTGGATTTTGATATTCTATATCTAGAAAAAAATTTTCTGCTATTTAATTATCTAAATTTAAGATTCCATGTAAATTAATATATTGATGATGAATTAAGTTCAAAGAATATTTATAAAAATTTAGATTGATGTACTCTATATGTTGCAAAAAAAAAAATTAAATCCATTATGATTGTGTATATTATAAATGCCTTCCAAATAAATTATATAAATAAATATCTTATAACATTTCAATCATATAATAACATAAATGAAGACACATAAATGGACCCATCTAAAAACAACACATAAAGTTAAGGGTGAAGCTAAGGGTAAAAGGTATATTTGCTAAAATCAGGCAAATTTTAAATGAAGATATATTTGTTAAAATCAAATAATTTTTATATAAGGGTATACTTATGACTATTGAAAGTTAAGGAGTATAATGAATTTGTAAATTTTTAGTGGGGGCCCCCGGCCCCGAGCACAACGATTCCAGCATAGGTCTGCCTATGATTTACTCGTCAATTACTTAACTACAAAACTAATATTTGACAATTCGAAATATTGTTTCATCTAATATGGCTTCGTACTGAGGCATAGTAATTTCTTCCAAGATTTAAATCTCATAACCGTGGGCTCCCTCGAACACAATGATTCAAGCATAGGTCTGTCTATAATTTACTCGTCAATTACTTAACCACAAAACTAATGTTTGGCAATTCGAAATATTGTTTCATATAATATGGCTCCATACTGAGGCACAGTAATTTCTTCCAAGATTTAGATGTCATAATAAAGTTTCTAATTAAATACCAAATTTATCCTTTGTTTGTTAAACACAAACATAATACTTGAGACACACTGTTTGATAAGTAGTTAGCAGTTTTTGATAATCTAACACTTTGCTAACTACTTGTCTAACATTACTCAACATCTTAAACTATAATTCAATATTTGGTTAGGCACCGAAAAATTATGATTTAGTTATTTCTTAGTACAATTCTTAAATTTTAGATGGTTTTTAATACTTTTTTTTAACGGATATTTAGGTTGTTTTGCTTTTATATTTTATGTTTTTGTTTTTAAAATTAAGTGAAATATGTGGTTGATTTTGATTTTTTTTAATTTAAAAAATGATATATAATTGATGTTGATTTAAAATGCATTATAAAAAACGTATATTTCTTTTTTTTGTTTTATTTTACTATATAAATAAACAAGCCTTAACAACTCAACAATGACTAGGAATTTTGTTTTAAGAATATTAATGAAAAACACAATTTCTCTTCCAAATCTAACCCATAACATATGTCTTTTATATTAAAAAAATCCCTAAAAATCCTTATATGTATTTTTAAAAATATAAAATATCTCAAAACTGATTTGATTATTAATTTAATAGACCTTAGAAAAGTAGATTTATTTTATAAAAGTATGTCTTTGGAAAATATTTTACCAGTTGAACAAACCATCACTAAATATATCTACCACATACTTGATTTCTTTTATTCACAATTTTTTAGCTTTTCTAACATATCAAATATTTTCTTCTACACAATTGAGGTTTGTTTTGCTGACAAATTTGTTTCAGTACGTTTTGAGGAAATCTAAGGGGAATGTTTGTTGGATTTAACCTTAGATTTAATTAGGCAATGTGAATATAACTAGGAAAATGCAAAAATAATAAACTTCATGAGAGTATTTTTTTATTTTAAAATTTACATTTCATAATCAAATTTATATTTAAATATCAAATTTATACTCAATTTCTCAATAATTATTGATCTAATATTCATTAGTCAGATATGTTTGTGCAAAATTTGGTTGACCCAAATTTATGCCCAAAAAAGAAAAAGGGAAAATTGAGAAAATAGACAAATTTAGGGGGCTTGTTTGAAAAATGGACATGTTCTGAATTATTTTCATCCCATAGACACTTTTGTGTCTAAAAGACAAAAATACCCCTGTCATATAATAAATTCCCGAAACCTTTGTTATTTCATATCCTTAGGCCGAATTTGAAGAAAGACAAAGCAAAACAAAGAACAAAGAAACCAGTAACAGATCGAATTATATGGCTTAAAAATGGGTTATGTATGTGAGCTAAGGGTAGAGATAGTGCCGTCTATGTGAAAAAATGCTGGAAATTGGTTGTCGGTGTGCAAAAATCTATTTTCGCAGTCGAAGGTTGAAGAAGAGGGGTGTCTTCGAGCGTCGTCGAGTCTAGTCGAGCGTCGTCGAGTGTCGAGAAGTTCTGTCGGACCGAATCTCGACAATTCGGATGGTAGTTTCGAGTGTCTAGGCATTGCGTCGATTCTAGGTTCGAGTGTCGCGGGTTCGAGTGCCGTCGAGGGTCTTGTGGATTGTCAAAAATTTGTGTGTCGCGTGTCGAGAGTCGAGTGTCGGACGCGGGGAACCGACCTGTAGATGTCTCGAACCATGCATTCGAGTGTTTCGAGAGTCGTGGAGACTATTTTGTCGAGCTTTCGAGTACGTGCGTCGAGTGACAAACTTGACGAGTGTCGGTTGCCAAAGATAGTCGAGTGTCGAGTGTATATGTCGAGTGTCGTCGAGCGTTTTGGCAGAACACTTGTTTTTTGGACTTTTGCAAGCAATTTCGTAATTATTTTTTGTCCACGGAACTTATATGATATGATATGTCTCAATCATGCAGGAAATGGAAAGTTTACATATACTCATTGTATACAATGGTTGTTGGACCAGAAAACACGAGAAACATGTATGTTCTATCATAAAGACCCCCCCTAGGTTTTGACTTAATTACATTCGGAAACACTGTTTGTTACTTTTTATCATACGGTAGCCCTGACTTTTTCGAAATTCATCATGGGCACCCCTTCCGTCAGTTTTGCCGTTAAGTGACATCATACGGTACCCCTAACTTTCTTGCCAGATATTGTTGTGAATGTTCTGTGGTAGGTGTTCACATCCTTCCGAACATCATCCTCCTTTGAGAGGTTAAAAAGCTTCCTAATCTCGGATGCCCTCTTTGGACCCCTCATCCTTGGGTTTTTACTGTCTGTCAACCCAGGTAGATCATTCTCATCCTTCTTAACTATAACCAAGTTCAATACAAACAGATCTTGACTAACAATGCATCCATGAACAGATTTCCTCCTTCGCTCTCCATTGCGCCTTCCATAACCTCTGAAGCAAGGGGAGATTGTTAGCCCTAAGGCTACATGATAATTTTGATGATAACAATACACATTGATTCATTGAGATTTACTAACATGTTTATTTATGTGCAAGAATAAGATTATTGAAATAATTACAAAATCAAGATGAGGCTTATTAAAATGAATTGTTGAATCTAAGGAGAATATTACATGTTAAAGGCACCAAAGTTTAAGAACAAGGTTTGATTCAAGGAATGTGTCACATGAGCAATGTTCAATCAATTGGTCATATATTTTTCTACAGATGTCCAAATGAAGTGATTCTTGACCCTTTGGAAAGTTTACTCAATTTATAACATTTCATATGTTTTAAAGAAATTCAAATTTCAAGTGTAAGGTTGTCCAAATTATCATGCAATTTGAAAGACAAATGGAAGCAGCTGACATGAGCATCGAATACTCTTTCGGACATATCTTGAGATAGAAATATTAAAATGACTTGATTCTTGTGGCATTGGAAAAAGGACTTAATTCATTTTATATGTTTTGAATAAATTCAAATTTCAAATGGAAGGCCGACATAATTGACATGCAATTCGGTAGACTGACACAGAGAAAAAAAATCAACTCATATGAGTACCGAATGATGTGTTGTCCATATCTTGAGCTAGAGATATCCAAATGACTTGATTCTTATGGCATTAGAAAGATGATTCAATGGATCACATTTCATATTCTTTGAAGAAATTCAAATTTCAAACGGAAGGCTGACATAATACACATGAAAATCGGTGGACTGACACATGGAAGAAAAATCAATTCACATGAGCGGCGAATGGTGTTTTGGCCATATCTTGAGCTAAAAATATTCAAATGACTTGGTTCTTGATGCGTTGGAAAGCTTATTCAAATGTGAAGATCTTTTATGTTTTGCAGATTTTCAAATTTCAAACGGAACATTAAAAAAAGTGACAGACAAGATTACGGTTTTTACAGTGGGCAGAAAATTTGGAGTTGGTGTCTTCACTTGATTAAGTTCATCCCATTTGCCTATAAAAGGAGCCCTTCTCCCATGCATTCAAACAGAGTAAGAGAGGCATCTATCAAGCAAAAAACAAGAGAAATATCAAGTCTAGAGAGCTTTTATATTCTTTATCTACTCTTTGAAGAGAGTTGTACTTTTGTTGTAAAAATTTTCGTACAATATGTATTTACAAGTTTTCGTACAACTATACATGATTAGCCCATTAAACAATGTCACTATACAATAATGTGTATTTACAAGTTTTCATACAACTATACGTTGTAACCATGTGCTACTATAAAAAAAATGTACTATACAATAATGTGTTAGTGTCCAGAAACTATAAACAAAACAAAAATGTGTAACTAAACATAATATATACAAAAAAATAGGTGATCTCATGGTCCCAACATGCTCGGCTGCTACTCGACCTCCGCTGAATCAACGTCGTCATGGGCAATAGTGGTCATAACATCCCCGAACACATCATCAGCAGTCGCGGTAGTGGCTGCAACATCAGCAGGTGCTACCGGTTGAGGCAACAGCCCCTGAGGCACAGGAGGTCTAGGCACCGTGATGGTCGGGGCGGCCTCTTGTGCCTGTGGGTTTTCGCGACTGAGCCAAAGTTGTACTGCCATTCTCTCTCGGCATTCGTTGTCCGGGAATGCCTTAATCTCAGTCAGTGGAACGCCCCCCGCTAGGAACTCGATGTACTTCAAACAGTACACGCCGCATGCCCCTCCCCCAGGCTCCTACTGTGGCACCTGCTCCACGTCCTCGATTCACATAATGTCAAATGGGGTTGCGGGATAGTCAGGAATACCGTAAACCTCCATTGACACCATACGGGGTAGTATCTCAGCGAGGCACTGGACTGTCTGCATGACTATGTCTGCAGAAGTATGACCAATAGATGAGTCGTATATGGAAATGTGACGGCGATTCAATTGCACCTCAGCTGCCACCCAATGATCATCGGTGAGGTGAACTGGGAGATAGATCTGAAAACGAATTGACAACATGGAAATGGAAATCAATCACAACATTTTAAATAAGATAGCAAATCCTAACTCAGTGAATATAAATGTTCTCACCCTGTCCACGTCGACCCATGGTGTTCCAGCGAGGGGCATCTGTCCCAGGACATACTGGACCATGTCCTCCTCACTCACCTAGCTAATGTAGTCCAGTCTCTCCGAGTATAGCTCCCACAACGACTTCATTTTCAACTGCAAGTTCATGAGTTCAGTTAGCGCATTGAAGGAATCATAAATTACAAGTGACAAAAGTGAAAGTACGTACCCAAAAAGTGGTGTCCAGGAAAGCGGACATCTATACACCAAGTCCGGTCATGGCGCGAGCTCTGCACCGTAGCAACCACAAGTAGCTGTCTATATGCTGAAAACAATAATTGCTATCAATATTAAATCCAAATGTATCTAGCAATATTCAACATCCGGAGATGGTATGAATCTACCTCAGCTTCAAGCCACTGTGATGGCTCGAGCAACGTCTTGAAGAACTTACGATCTGCGCTATATACTGCCAAATCAGCGTGATCAGTTTTGGTGTCGTCTGCCAGCCACGCGTCGAATGCTTTCATGTCAACTTCTACTATTGGGGCACGTGGGTCGAAAAGTGGAACCGGAAGGCACAAGATGAGACCAGTTCCTACATCTGCTGATGGACCCTGAGATTGATTGTCTTCCCGCTGAGGAACAGGGGCCTCAGACTGTAGCTGCTGGTGGTCTGCGGCTTCCTTCTGCTGCTGAACCCTCGGCCTCTTCCTACCCAGTGGACTGACAAAGGGGCTCCGCTTATGCTTAGCTGGAAGGAGGGGGCGACCCCGGCGTGAAACTAAGGCCGTCGGAGGAGCATCGGCAGCAGGAACAGTCCTGTCGATGGAATCAGGTTCTGCGACCGGCTGACCGTCACCATCATCAGCCGAACCTCCGTCGGAATCAGCATCAGCATCCTGAAATCAGCCGAACATAACCATCAGCTTAAGCGTTTGTGGAGATGACAACGCACGGTATGTAAATATTGAAACGTACCGTGTCATCGTATCCGAAGTTGGCACCGAGGTCAAGAACAGCATTGCGGAGAAGAGCTATCTCGTCCCGCATTTCCTTGTTCTCCGCCTGTAACAGGGCAAGTTCACGCAAAACTGTGCTCTGGAAGTCGTCATGGACTGGCGGCATCTGCATTAGAAGAGTCACACGAGTCTTCATTAACCAACGGAGCATCAAATGTATACGGACAAGAATATTAATGTAAACTCGCATTACATACCTGCGAACTCGGAGGACCGTCGTATATAGGCGTTGGGTGGCTGGTTGCACGACCCGACGCCGTCGTCGATGCTCCTGGGTGTCTAAAACTATGGAACGGCTCTGGCGGTGGACTGAAAGGCCCTACGTCCATGTCAGGACTGGCCGTGTCTGTTGCTGGCTCCACATCCGGCTCAAAAGGGGAATTAGGGCCACCAGGAGGTGGATCTGGTGGTCCCTCCGGAGGTGGTGCTGATGGACCCTCTGGCGGAGGTGCTGCTGGACCCTCCGGAGGTGGAGCAGCTGATCCCTCAGGGGGTGGAGCTGAAGGACCCTCGGGGGGTGGAGCTGGTCCCTCAGGGGGTGGACCTGCTGGACCCTTTGGATGTGGACCTGATGGGCCCTCAGGAGGTGGATTTGGTGGTCCCTCCGGAGGTGGAGCTGCAGGACCCTCCGGAGGAACTGGCTCAATGCTCTCCGCTGCCAATAATGGAGCATCCACAGCTGTTGCCCAAGCCACATGTGCACCTCTACGGATGCCAACTACTTGAGCGAGCCGTGCATACCACTCCGTCTGCTGCTCCACATCGGACGGCTCTAAAACGACGAGCGGCCTAGCCTGCGTCAAGATATAATCCATCAAGCAAAACAGTTAATGTGGAGTGAACAAAAAACAAGACAATTCGATGTAACAGAGGATTCGTACTAACCCGCCTCTTAACCCTCAGTATATCGGTGTAGGCAACGTTCTGGGCCGGGGTCTTAACTGTCTCCCACTTCAACAACCGTGATATCCTCGACTCGCACTCCTGGGGCACTCTTCCAAAATTAGTGCCAAAGTAAGGCACGGCCTCGTACAACCAAACCTTAATTACATCGAACAGGTTAGTTAGTGACATGGACTATAATTACATCAAACAGAAATAAACACGGTCGCACACATGGATAGCAGTATGTACCTGAAAGGCGTACGGGCACCCCTCCAAGTTATATCGCTCCACCTGGGCCGCCTTCGCTTGGGCTCGCCTCTTGTAATTTTCTAACCTCCCAACTAAAGCCCTCTTCATTGAGCCCAATGTCTTTTCATAGGACAACGAACCCCGTGGATACGTATTAAATTCATCCAGTCTGTCCACAAAATTCAACCATGTCCGGGACACGTGTCGGCGTCTATCCCGTGCCATGAAAAAATGCTCAAGCACGTAGTACACGGCTAGCTTCACGGCATCCTCGTCTGGCATACGAGACACATTCAAGTCCCTAAGTCTGGGATACAAAGTCATAAGATCCAAGTCGACGCCATCGAAGTATGTATCCAACAATCGGCACGGATTCAACATCGTCGGTATTGGTGGCATCGTGGAAGCAAATCGTAATTCGGTTATCAAACCGAACTCGTGCGCAGAAAAACGAATTAGTCGTCCTAGAAATAAGGAAAAAAAATTACATAAGATGACAACTATAGTACAGTAAAATAACTAAAAATATCATACGTGTAAAACTAAGAATTTGTAACAACATTGTATCTGAAAACCATTTTTTTACCTTCAACAAGGAACCACATCTCCCGGTCGAACCCCACGGTGTTAACCTCCCACTGAAGCACGTGGTGTGCCAACTGAGACGGAAAGGAGAGCCGACGGATGTCTAGGAGAAATCCGAAACATGTTGCACGAAACATCTCCTTCTGCCTCGCACTGAAGCTCGCCCG
The DNA here is from genome assembly GCA_013180625.2 of Boswellia sacra. NCBI lineage: Eukaryota > Viridiplantae > Streptophyta > Magnoliopsida > Sapindales > Burseraceae > Boswellia > Boswellia sacra. The sequence goes on along the minus strand of SNVD02007364.1, from coordinate 70,300 downwards.
GATCCATTGTATACAGTCCCAACCTGCCAAGTTTGTGACAACCGCATTGTAGTGCTCCGTATCCGGTGTCTTAAGCGTGAAGGACAGTCCAAATTCACCAGCCATTTGCTTCAATTGGTAAAAACAAGTCCATTATAGTTCAATATGGAACAAAAAGGCAAAAAAACAGCAAAAAACCATGCATACTGCATACTGCCTAAACGCTCGACAAGTCTAGACAAATCTCAACAAACTCGACAACACTCGACATAACCCGACGAGACTCGAAAGGTCTCGATAAATCTCGACTTGTCTCGACAACACTCGACAACACTCGTTTGCCGAGTGTCGAGTGTCACTACCACGAAAAACGCTTTTGTAAATTTTCGGCAATGACAAAGCCGAAACCAACCAGATACAATACATTTTTCGTCCACATATATAAACATAAACGGCCTAAACATCACTAAACAGCCCTAAAACCACTGAACCAGTCAAAACAATAATGGAAAAACCACAAATTTTAATCCTACAACAGCCCTCGCGACGGCGGCTCGTGGCGCCAGCTGGTTTACCCCGACCGTTCCCATATCAAACAATTTTGAAACTGTATGCACAAGACCAGAAAACAACATACATGGGCCGAAAATATTGTCTAAAGCAACGTTAAAGCTGTACCTCAATGCCGATGGGTGCTGCGGTCGGCGGGAGTTCCGATGATTGTCGCTGCGCGTCTGTTTGCGTCCCAACCGTTGTCTGTGCGTTTCTGTGATTTTGGAGAGTTGACACGGTGTGTAGGACTAGACTAAATTTGTGTGAAGCGGGAAGTGATGGTCGAGAGAACTTTAACCTTAAACCCTAAAGTTCGAGCTCTTGTGTCGCGTGTCAGTCTTTGAGGGTCGAGGGTCCAGACAAATTGTCGGATTCCGGGTCGAAGTCGAGGGTTTGTCAGATTTCGGATCGAGAGTCGAGGTTCGTGTGACGTGTTGGTCGAGCTTCGAGTTTTCATGTGACGTGTTGGTCGAGCTTCGAGTGTTCGTGTGACGTGTTGGTCGAGCTTCGAGTGTTCGTGTGACGTCTTGACCGATCTTCGAGTGTTCGTCTGACGTGTGGATGGAGCTTCGAGTGTTCGTGTGACGTGTTGGTCGCGCTTCGAGTGTTCGGGTTACGTGTTGATCGAGCTTCGTGTGTTCGTGTTCAATATGATCGAGCTTCGAGGGTTCGTGTTACGTGTTGATCGAGCTTCGAGGGTTCGTGTGACGTGTTGATCGAGCTTCGGGGGTTCGTGTTACGTGTTGATCGAGCTTCGCTCATTTAAGTCATTTAAGTCGTATTTCGCGTGTCGTGTTGATCGAGTGTCGAGTTTTACCGTCGAGTGTCGTCTAGCGTTTCGGTCGAACACTCGTTTTCATTTTCTGTCCCTTTAATATATGTCGAGCGTCGAGTTTCGTCCGTCGAGTGGCATCGAGCGTTTGGACAGAACACTCGTTTCTTCGAGATTTCGAATCAGATTCGAAATCATTTTTCGGTTGAACGTCAGGTAAGATTATTTAGTTTAACAACAACGCACATGGAGATGTGTTTAATACAATAATATTGCTTTACAGTGACAAAATCCAACACCCAAAATATATTAATTTCAAAAGCTTAGGATTTGTTATAAAAAAAAGAGACAATGTTGCAAACATCAACATTTGGTATACATCATCCCCTATCATGCAGCGGAACTGGGTTTTGGCAAGTTTGACGATTGTGCCAGGAACTTCCACAACGCCCGCAAGATCGAGAGGAGCTAGACTCACCGACAGAAGGGATTCGATTCCTCCGAGGACGACCGGCTGGTCTCCTCATGACTGGCGGGAGAACCACTCTACTGCGAACCTCCTCAGGAACCACCCAATCCTCACTAACTCAAACAGGAACTACTGGGAGAGCATATGCATGTAGTAATGTTTCAGTGGTATACCAATGGGCACAGTAATCATGGCACGTAAGTAGATTTATACGTTTGCATACCGCTAATACATGTGCACACGGAAGCTGGTCAAAGATCAAACACCCGGCACGTGCATGTACGCGCGTGCATGTCAACTATGCAAACACGGTTGTTGCCTCTAACCTCATACATAGTAAGAGATATACCACTAACCCTCATACGATCTCCTTCTTTTAAACGCTCCTCCATCAACTTGTTTGCCCAGGGTGAGAGATGTGATTCTGAGTTAGCAAATAGCTGTCGACGCTCATAGAACCATTTCTGCAAGTTGGCCCGAAAATAATCAGCTAACAACGTCACTAGGAGGAATCGATGGTGTCGCAAACAGCTGTTCATCGACTCAGCTATATTTGTTGTCATTATGTTATACCGTCGACCATGAAACTGTGAACGTGCCCATTTCTCAACTCCGATCTCTCGAAGATAAGTTGCTGCTGCTGGCATATGCGATTCAATTTGTCGTATATGATAGTTGAAATCAGCACAATGATATGTCCTTGCAGCGCGGTAGTACAATTCCAACAAAGTCTTGTCCTTGAACGTTGCCTTCAAGTTACCCTTGAGATGATGAGTGCACAATCCATGCAGTGCATGAGGAAAAACTGCTACCACAGCGCGTTCAATACTACGATGACGGTCAGAAATGAAGACAAGATCTCGAACATTTTGTACAACATGATCACGCAACTGTCTCATGAACCAGTTCCATGAGTCATCATTTTCAGAATGCCCTATTCCAAATGCCAAGGGGTATATTTGGTTATTACCATTCATACAAGAAGCCAAAAACATTGTACCCCTATATTTTCCTTTTAAAAAAGAACCATCAACTGCAATAACTGGCCTAATTGACGATGCAAATCCAGCAATCGAGGCCCCCATACTCATGAAAAAGTATCTGAAATGGTTCTCCTCATTAGTTTCTAACAACGTTTTGGTCCCCGGGTTTGCTTTCTCAATCATGTACATGTACTGAGGGAGTAGTGTGAATGATTCATCATGAGATCCGTGAAGTTCTTGCAAAGCTACCTCCTTTGCCCTCCATGCCTTATTGTACGTGATATTAACACCCAATGACTCCCGAACATCGGACATAATATCCTTTGGACGATATATTCTCGATGCCTCAACGAATTTGCTCTTAATATGTTTGCCAATGACATGTGCAGTTGCCTGTTTGTGAACTGGGTGAAGTCCGGCTCCGGAGCACGTGTGGTGGTTCTTATACGTTTTCACTTGGAAGAAATATGAATCGGCCACCTTTATGGCACGTAAACTCCATTTACAAGATTCAGCACGACATACAACCTCAAACCTTGTGGCGTTGGAGTTCCTCACCTTGAATTGAAAGTTTCGTCTTAATGCCAACATCGCTAACTTCTCTCGAAGCTCCATTTTGTTGTTAAACATCTGTCCAACCCCAACCTCAATCTCGTCAACTACAAACGATGAGGCATCATCGCCTACTGTGGAGAGTGGATGCACGATAGGCGGCATCCACCTGAATTTGTTAGCCTGAGAGCTGTCATTATTCGACATCGGATCTTCCTGATGTCCATATACTGGATGAGTAGGTGTGGAGTGAATTGGAGGAGGCACGGTAGGTGTGGAGTGAATTGGAGAAGGCACGGTAAACGGCTCATCCTGGTTCACATCATTCAAGATCTCCCGTTCTCCCTCATTATCGAAATGTGGACCGGCTACATTGTGCCCATCAACAACAAAATCATCCAATCCCTCAACATCATTCTCAATATGAACCGTGTAATCATTATTGTCATCGTCAACATGCACACTAACATCATCACCACCATCATCAGTATCTTCGCAATATTCATTGCCACCATCGTCATCATTAACATCATCAATATTACCTAGACTCTCAAACTCTCTAATGCTGTCAAGATGACGTACCAATCTCGATGGCATCGATGGAGGCACTCCTTCTTCATTTTCAAATAACACCCCTACCCCAAATGACTCATGCCCTGCATGCCCTGAACACTGCTCAAACTCAACGCCAACATCGTCATTCAATTCTGGTTGTCCACAAACAGGAGTAGACTCACTTAATTGGTTGCTCCCACTTGCTGAACGAAACAAAGAGGGATGAGAAGATCCTTCTCGCCTATGTATTACATCGGATCCTGACACTGACCTCTGTCTTTGCTTCTCCCTATCTTCAACTTTAACAACTAATGGTGTATATGATTGTTGGTCCTCCAAACAATGTTGTATGAAAAAACAAACATCATCGTCAGTCTCAATACGAATCGGCATTGGAAGAACACCCTTACAAGCAAATTGAACCTCTAAACTCATTCTTTTCTTACGAAGATCCCAACTCATTTTAGTACTAATACAGTCAACCAACTCGTTATAAGTAGCACACCTACGAATTATCAATAGCTTCCCCGTCCCACCGGCATAAAAATAACTACCGTTCTCTTGCACAGTCCAAGAACCATTGTATACAATGAGTATGCGTAAAGTTTCCATTTCCTGCATGATTGAGACATATCATATCATCATATAAAATCCGTGGACAAAAAATAATTATGAAATAGCTTGCAAAAGTGGAAAAAACGAGTGTTCTGCCAAAACGCTCGACGACGCTCGACAAACACACTCGACACTCGACATATGTCACACAACACTCAAACTCGACTAAATTTTGCATCCGACACTCGTCAACTTGTACACTCGACGCGATTACTCGAAAGCTCGACAAAATAAACTCGACGACTCTCGAAACACTCGACTTGCATGGTTCGAGACATATACAGGTCGGTTTTCCCGCGTCCAACACTCGACTCTCGACATGCGACACACGAACTTCCGTCGACGTCGTCAATCCAAAAGACCCTCGACGACACTCGAACCTGCGACACTCGAACCTATAATCGACGCAATGCCTAGACACTCGACACCAACATCCGAATTGTCGAGATTCTGTCCGACAGAACTTCTCGACACTCGACGACACTCGACTACACTCGACGACACTCGAAAACAGTCGTCTTCTTCAATCTTCGACTGCGAAAACCCATTTTTGTACACCGACAGCCAATTTCCAGCATTTTTTCACACAGACAGCACTATCTCTACCCATAGTTCACACACATAACCCATTTTTAAGCTATATAATGCGGTTGTCAGTTACCAAAGCGATCAATAACGAAAACACTACACATACATTAAATTTTCATGCCATTTACAGAGAGATTAAGGAAAGTTGTTCTTACGCGTTTTGCTTACTGCTTCAGATGTTGAGGTTGTTTCGGGACAGTGAAGTGAAGTGATTCGAGCTGTTACTGGTTTTTGTTGTTCTTTGTTTTAGTTTACTTTCTTCAAATTCGTCCAAGGATATGAAATAACATGCGTTTGGGAATTTATTATAGGACAGGGGTATTTTTGTCTTTTAGACACAAAAGTGTCTATGGGATGAAAATAATTCAGAACATGTCCATTTTTCAAACAAGCCCCCTAAATTTGTCTATTTTCTCAATTTTCCCAAAGAAAAAAGCTGGTTCGGGCATTTATATCAAGCAATTAAATCAACCCAAGGTAGAATCTTGCAAAACAAAAAAAAAATGCTATCGGTAGACGTGACAACAGGGGTGCCTCACGTGCCTACTCTGATACTTAAGCTAGCAATGTTTGAAATATATTTAAGCATAAGAAGTAGTTAATTCATTTGTATAATCAAGCTTCTCTTCAACTTCCTTAACTTAGAGTATGGGCTAATCACACAGATCCCCTTTTGATTCTGGCTTAATTTCGTCCATATTTACTATTTACTACTTTTTATCACCGCCTACCTCTGATGTTGTGAAAACACATCACGAATTACTCTTCAGTTACCGTTAGATGACATCACTATTCCATCCAAAACTGTTGCAATTACTAAAATACCCTCTGAACAAATTTCTAAAAGGTTAGCTAGTGAAACTAGTGTCGTTCGAAACCATTCTTCTAGTAATATAGTATAGCTTTCTTACCACCACACAAACTGCTTGAAGTTGTTCAACATACCATATTTTATTATTTATTGTAATACTATTTTAAGGAATTAAATAAAATGCCAAACAGAGTGCCTCCACTTCAGCCCGGTAACAGTAGCCCACTACACTATCTAAATACAACATTCAATTCATCGACTTAATTGATTACTTCTCGGAATCATATGCTTAATTTCTATTGGAATCAATTATTGTATTTAATTGCTCAAAGAATGTGCTAATTTTATTTAATTAAAATTTTTCGAATATATTCAAATATATAAAAAATACCTATTTTATTTTTCATAATATTCATTTTTCATATTATCAAGGCATTTCTAATATACAATTAAATTTCAAATAATTGAAAAATACCCGATAAAATATCCACAAATATATTCAAAAATTCACAAAATACTAAACAAAATATCTAAAAATTATAATTTTTGAATTTTTGATACAATAAAATTACAAAACGGTTAAAAAATGCCAACAAAAATATAAAGAAATTAAACTGATTATTTTTGTTTAATTTTTAATCTTAATTTATTAATTTATTTTTGTTTAATTTCTATTTTAATCTAAATTTATTAATTTATTTTCGTTTGATGTTTATTTTAATAAATTTTATTTTTATTTATTAATTCTTATTAATAAATTTATTAATTTATTTTAATAAATTAATTAAAATTTTTAATTAATTTTAATCAATTATTTAATTAAAAATTAAATAAGAGTAACTATAGATTTATTAATTTATTTTATTAATTATTATTTTAATCTATTTTAATTTATTAATTCTTATTAACAAATTTATTAATTTTTTTAATAAATTAATTAAAATGTATAAATGTATAATTAATTTTAATCAATTATAGCTTCCCTTATTGTTAGACTCTATATATAAATATGTTGTAACTTGGTGGCGAGCATGCCATATAGAAGATTGAAGGTCTTGAGTTCGAATGTCAATTAGCTTATTTCATAGCATAATCTATAGCTTAAACATATCTTGTTGTTGACTTTAAACAAAAATATCTTATTTCATAGCATAATCTATAGCCTTGTTGTTTCGAATCGTAACATTGTAAAATTTATTTAAACTCATATATAATTAACTGTATATTGTTAAATGACTATTATGCCTAACTTAATTACAAGTACTTAATAGAAAATCTGACGGAAGAGGTCTCCATGATGAATTTCGAAATATGGACGATTAGCCCCTTGAAGTATTTATAGAGAGGATGTCATGCGTCACTATCAACTAGTTGAGGGTCTACTTTGATATGGACAAAAGGCCAGGTGCCTTTGCACCAAGCTCTACTTGCACCCCTAGATTTTAGAAATTTTGATTTGCACCCTCTTCTGTGGCCAATGGGTGGCATGGTGTGCTTCTATTGACCTGGGATGAACTCATGTGGTGTGATTGGGACTCCTTAGAGTCCAGTGGATCGGACTTAGGGCCCGTTTGGAAGACGGGGTTAGCATGGGACTGGATAAAAGATAAGTATTAATTATCTTGGACTCATGTTTGGCAATTTATATGGATTGGGCTTAATAGTCTTAACAGTAAAATAAGACTAAATTTTTAGGATTATTCAGTCCCATTCTCTACCATGGGACAACTTGGGACGGAGACTAATTAAGGCACATGGGTTGGAAGTTCTCTCTTCCTTCTTCTCCTCAACTTCTTCTAAGCTAGAAAACCATCTTCTCTTTGGACCAAAACTCAGGTAAATAATCAGAAATTTTACTCTCTCTCTCTCTTTTTTTTCTCAATTTTCTTTCACCCACTAGATTATATCTATTATCTTAATAATTTCTCTATTATCTCAATTTTATTTTAGATTTTTACTTGTATAATTTTTGTTACTTGACAAACTTATCTCAAGTAAGTAGATCTATCATTCTCTTTTATGGTTCCATTAATGGGTTTTATTATTTCTTTGATTACAACAAACAAAATCAACAAGCACATGGCAACAACAATAATAAACACATTAAGGTAAACAACTCACGATAATAAAAACATACCAAATTTAATTTACGACAATATAAAATCCGACACTTGACGAAATACGACACTTGACATCATGAAATTCGACATCATGCATCATATTTAACTATACACGGTCGTTATAGTTAAATATGATGCAAAAAGGCAAAAAAAAAGCTAAGCAAGTAACCTGCCCAAACGCTCGACAAAACTTGACGCGCTCGATAAAGCTCGACACTATAATCCGACACTCGACACTTACATGTCGAGTGGTGTCAGATTCACAATCGACACTCGATATCAGTCTATTTTTGAAGACATCGAGTGTCGGATTCATCATCTGACACTCGACACTTACGTGTCGGATTCACAACCGACACTCGATATCAGTCTATTTTTGAAGACATCGAGTGTCGGATTCATCATCTGACACTCGACACTTACGTGTCGGATTCACAACCGACACTCGATATCAATCTATTGTCGAAGACATCGGGTGTCGGATGATGAATCCGATACTCAACACTTACGTGTCAAGCTCGTCGAGTTTCGTTGAGCGTTTTGGCAGGTTACTTGTTTTAGCTTTGTTTTTTTTGCCTTTTTGCATCATATTTAATTATAACGGCCTTGTATTTGCAAGTTGAAGTAAATGGCAAGTGAATTGTAGACAATAGAGGATGTTTAAACATTGACAGAGGTGGAGTTGTTAAGAGCTTGGAATTTATCTTCAAATTTGTTAAAAAATGGGCTTAATTGTGTACTTGTCAATAGATTGGGATGGTTATTGAATTTTACAGGGGTGAGGCAGAGCGGGTCTGGATCCGCTCATTATATTTTACCCCGCTCCGTCCCGCCCCGCCCCATTGCCCTGGGGCGGGCGGGGCTGGATACTAGTTGCCCCGGATCTGCCCCGCCCCATTGCTAACCCTATTAATGATAGGTGACAAGTTGAATTTGTTATTATCCTAGTGAAATGTTAAGTAAATAAACAAGTTTCTATCATTGAAATTTTGAAGTGAAAAATTCTCCCATAATTTTTTTTATTTATATATTTTTAAAGTAGATATAAATATGTTTTGTTTTAAATTTATATTTTAAAAATTGAGTTTGTATGTGTTTTATTTTATTTGTACAATTTTTTATATATATAATAAAGAAAAAAATTTAAGTTGTCAATAATAAAAGTTCTATTATTTGAATATAAATTCATTCTATAACATAATCTAGTCCCAAATTGCACCAAACATAGGATAGGATTACAAATAGTCCAGTCCCTGTTGCACCAAACAAAAGATAACACTATATATACTCTAGTCAAGTCCAATCCTAATCTCAATCTCAGTCTAGTCCAGTTCAGACTTCCAAACGGGCCCTTAGTGTTTCGGGCCATTAGCTCTGCGGCTTGTAAGCCTTTTCATAGAGAATGTTATGATTTGAGTTCCGTTAAATTTTTTTAAACCCCTCTTATTAATTTTTAATAACTTTAAATAATATATAAAATGTAAATTACTAAAAACTCTTAAAACCTAAAACTCCGGGTGTGTTCTTTTTTGAATTATGTGTTTTTGTTTCCAAAATGATTTGGAAAATGAATTTCTATGATTTAGAGAATGTATTTTAAGTAAAGGATATGTGTTTGAAAATGAATTCATAAAATACAAATTTGAAAATGGTTTTAAGAATATGTGTTTGGAAATGAATTCTTGAGCTAAAATTTTGAAAACAAAAACAAGATATGTGTTTAGAAATGAATCATTGACATCAAATTTTGAAAACAAAAATATAAAATGCGTTTGGAAATGAATTCAAAACACTTATTCTTACAAATTGTATAAATAAAAGGATTATTAACAAATAATATTTTAAACTAAATGCATGCTCCCATTACATATATTGTTAAGTGAGATAAATATATCATATTATCTATATATGAATTGTTTCAATAAATCTTAGAAAATATTTATCTAATTAGAGCTGTTTAGCATTATTGATCAAAGCGTGCAACACTAGGTTATTCATTGGACAAATGAAACCGGTAGTAGCTGGCTGCAATATGCATACGCTGGTTGACAAACAAGCAACATATTGTCAAGAATCAACGACAAGGCTTGAAACAGGATTACCTGCTCCAGAAAGTGCTCCATTATTCCAAGGAAATCAATGTGATACGTCCATTTTTTATTTTTTGACTATATATTTGTCTAGTTTGATATTGGGATGGTTGTTTCAAATTCCACGCATATAAAAGTGAAATTACTGTTATTCTAGGAAGAAAATGAAGTTGAAATATAAAGGTTAAATATTTTATTCTTTGATCTCTTTTGGGTCAGTTTTGCTGATATTATGTAACGCATGCGAAAGCATTGCACCAGTTTCTTTTCTATTCACTTGTGTTTTTCAACAGCTTCTGAAAAACCAAAAATGCAATCAAGAGATTTGATTATGTATAGATTAGTAAACGACGTAATTGAAAGCCTATACAAACAAATTATAATTGCCAAGGGTTTACATAGGTAGCTGGCCTGGCCTGTTGATACAATAACTACTGGCGTTGTTCCTCTTTGTATGAAACTGGAATAATTTCTTGGTGGCCTAACAAACAAAATATCAGCTGCATTAAGGATCAGTTAAATATTGATCATCCAAAGTACACAATTGCACATAAAAAATATATTTAGTGTATCATTTGCACTATAAATGAGCGTAGATCGCAGCTTTACATGCATGTTATTTACAGCAAACATTCAGCTATGGCTGATTGCTAAAAGTTTTATTACTACATTGTAAACAATCTGTTTGTCTTCTATGAATTTAAATGCCCGGATACTCTAAACAGGGCTGCAGAGGGATTATAACAGGCAAACCGTCAGCTCAGCTTCAAACCTGTCCGACTAATTAAAAAAGCAAGTGAGCAAAAATAGAATATTAATTATAGCATACAGAATGTAATTAGAAGCAGTTCATCAAGGTTCAATCCAACTTTGTGTCATGCTAGCACCTGAAGACTGGCTGTTAGATTCAGGCTTAGAATTGTAAGCTACAGAAGTAATCAATTGGCTATTTTCTGAGCAACTAGGAATGAGAAATGGGGGCTGTGTTGGCTTGGGGATTTCAAGGTTATCTATTAGCATTTCCACAACTATTGGCATAGCTGGTCGGAGTTCTGCAGAGGCTTGTATGCAAAGTAGGCCTATTTGAAGCAATCGAGATGCTTCCTCTTCTTGAAAATTACCCTTTAGGACTGGATCAACAGCTTCATGTAGTCTTCCTTTTACATAAAGGTCCCAAACCTTATAAAAAGAGAAAAGAGGAAAATAAAAGACTTCAGTCAGTTTGAAGACTTGAAATTAGAAAACATTCATTTTGGAATATTGTGAAGTATTTGATGTCACAAGTGAGAAGGATCACCATTTGTAGGATGGAAAATGCATTTTGAGTGAATGCATTGTTCTCCTTTCCACAGATAACTTCGATAACAACAACTCCAAAACTATAAATGTCTGCTTCCTCTGTCAGCTTCCCACGGACAACATACTCTGGAGCCAAGTATCCTCTATAAATGCAAATAATTACATAACTAATCTATGAAAACAAAATGAATATCGGTATTACATATGCTAATAGTTGTATACCATCTGTGAACTCCAGAGGAGGGCTGTTATTACCACCAATGCTAACGTTTTACTTTTCCTATTTTCATTGGAGAAATGTGATTAAGATACAATATTTGACAAATCTAACTATGCAGAAGTTACCTAATATGGGATGATATTTGTTATGGATACTAAGAACAAAGCAAATCTTTCTGAAGACTAATGAAGTTGATTAAAGAAAGTTTGAACTTACAGTGTGCCAACAATGCCTGTGCTGATGTGAGTCTTATCTTCTGGTAGTAGTCTTGCAAGTCCAAAATTAGCAATCTTTGCAGTTAAGTCTTCATCAAGTAGAATATTACTAAGTTTAATGTCTCTATGTATGATTTTCAACTTCGATTCCTCATGAAGATAGGCCAAACCTTCTGCTGCATCTAATATGATCTTATATCTCAACTCCCACCCTAGTGGCTTAACATCCTTCTGCAGTTATTCCAAAAGCTAATTAAAGAGAGTAGAGTTTTGTTATCTATTGCTTTCATGTCCTAAAGGTTGCATTCTTAGTCTAGCCTTGATAAAAGCAACTTACAGACAAATAGGAAACATTATTACAGCAGAAGTCAAATATAGTTTAACAGTTTTTAATCCCAAATGTTGCATCCCAAGCGATAGATATTCATTTAAGACTGGCATGTCAGCAATCACAGTGTTCTGTTGTTCATGTAGCAGCTTAAATCGATTTTATTTCACTTGGCAAACAAAATGCGAGATAATTTAAGTGGATCATTCTCATTTTAAAAAAATGAGCTATTTTTGTTTACTCGTTTCATTATGTCAATTTCCAGAAAGATTTATGTTTACATACGACATATACGATATACTTGCACCACCTTCACTTCCTGTATTGCCTCCCTGACTAATCTAGAATGAGCTAAGCTTGGCACAAGCATTGCAGGTGCTTCTGCAGAACCGCTGTTAAATCTGCCTCTAACCACATGGTTGTCTTCAACAGAGAGTTCAGATGCATGATGTACCTTTTTCTTTCGATAATGAGGCCTGGCTGAGAGATATGGGTTTTCAAACAGTTAAACATTTAAATAAAGAAAAACAGAGCTCTAGTAGCATTCTTTAAAGAGTTAACACAAAAGTTATCACTTTGGAAGGACAGTCCCTGGCACGACCCGCCCCTAGCTACACGGGCGAATCATGCCTAAAACTGTGGACTACTGGCTGTTTCTTAATTCTTGTCTTTCTTATGGAACAAATTTGAAATAATTCTTATTACATCCACAAATAAAATTTAAAATAAAACAATTTAACTATTACAACCTTAACATATCCTTGCACCATCACGTGGCTGGGCCTCCACACTTCCTAACTAGATCACATTTTGCTTTCATCCGGGGGGCGGGGGGGAAGGGAATTTTAAAAAGAAAGAAAAATAAAAACAAAGATGTGAGTATAAAACTCAGTAAGTGGGGATAAAAAATGTATTTGTAAATAATTCCAAAAGAAATCATGTTGTTATAAAATAAATCTTTGCTTTATATAAAAAAAATAGTCTTTATAATCTATAACTTTCATCTAAAATGTCATAAAACTTTAAAATAAATAACTATTGAATGACTAAATTCATCAAAATACTAATTATAGCTAAAATAATAAAATAATCATCTTTAATCGTATGATACGATGCTCTTAATGATCATGCTAAAATCATCGCTTCAGTTGTTTACTATGCAAAACATAATTTTCTTAAAAATCTTCTTTCAACAGAAACTTTTGTGAATCATGCTTCTTTTTCAAACTAACTCATATAAACATATTCAAAGCTCTTTTCATTATACTAAACAAATACCCATGAAGTTGTCTGATCCTGCCTGGCGAGATCTAACACTCACAAGCAGAGCTATCTGAATTTTCTCATACCTGGTGAGATCTACATCACGCAGGCAGAACTATCTGTACCCGGCGAGATCTGACATCGCGCAGGCCTACTATCTGGTCATACGTATGCGTAGAGTTGCCCCCAAAGGGCTAATGCGCCCAGATCACACGGCCCAAAACCTCTATGTGTGTCTGAACGGGCCCCAAAGACCTCTATCTTTATCACTGTCTAAGTGATATGAATAACTATTCGAGTATCTGGGTACTAGCTTAGTATAACATAACTACACTTTCTTACTTTCATTAAAAACTGACTTCATTCAAAAACTGCTTTATATGCTAAAATTTCTATTTTCAAGCAATTTATCAAAATTTGAAAATTTTATGCAAGCTAAAACTGAAAATATTTGTATTATTTGAATTAATCCAAGACAACATTTAAAATGACATTTCTAAATACTTTAAGAAATCCTTGAGTCAAATGACTATGAAAACTTTAAATATCAATGCTTCCACACTTTCTCTAAATTTATAAAATATAACTTTCTAAAAAAATCTAAAATGTACTTCAAATATAAAATCTGATTTTTCTTTTCTAAATGTTATATCTTTGTTCAAAACTAATTTTTAAAAAATAAAATTCATGTCTGCAACCATTTTGAAAACTAGCTTTGAAATATCTTAATAATTAAAAGTAAGTATAACAAATAGGTCTATTTACCCTCAAGAAATACTATAGAAACTAACTTGAATTATTATAAATTCGCTAAAATTCTCAGTAATTCTATAAAATGCTAAATAAACATAACTAAGTAAATACTAAAACATATTTCTAATTATCCAGAAAATAAATCTTTTACTCTTTCTAAAACTTTCTAAAATATCCATAAAATAAAATACTTTCCATCTCACTATAAACCATAATTTATATTTTTATCTCAAAATCTCATATATCATACTTTAACTGAAATCATTTTGACTATTCTAAATTTTTCATAATTCTGCATTCAAGTCTCTAAAAATTCTGGAACAGCTTTCTAAATTTACAATTCAACCCCTGTTGCTAAGCAGTTTTATAATTTGACATTGTCACCCCTGCAGCATTAAATTCTAATTTCCAAAACTTTTTTTTTTAATTTGCTATTATTTTGAAGATAAAATCACTTGTCATTTTGTAACTCAAAAACGCCATTTCTTCAACATATGTATTTACTTAAAGAAAATAACCTAATACCTCAATTTTCTATGCTAATTCATTTAATTATAAATGTCTCTTTTCCAATTATAAACAAAAACTTTCTACTTTCCACCAACATATAGCATACACTCATTCTGCAACTTTCACCTTAATTTTATTTTTCTCTTGTACTCAAACTTATCGAAACAACATTTACTATATATTCAAAAACTAATCTACTAGCACTACCCATAACTATCATTCTATCCAAAATCTAATACTTTACACACACTTATTTTTAAAATACATAAATCACCATAATCTATTCTGAAAACCTTTAATATAACTCAATTAATTAAACTAATAACTTAAATCATATGAAAAACCATAAATTTAACACACTTTAATATAATATGAAATTCTCAAAACATAATCCACTCACTAATTGGGTCGCACAACTCGGTTAGCTCGGATTTGATTCCAAAATCAACATTCCGCCTATCCGGCCACATTCCTCAACAAGAATTAATCCTTCCTTGTCCTAACATCATAAAAGAGCTCATCACATCATATTCAATTAGTAATCAACTTGAATATTTAAAATTCTCAATATCCAACTTCATATCTTAATCCAATCAATCCTAATTAATTGTATTTCTACACTTCTTATACAGAGCAGTTCTTATTCTCTGATTTTTAATAAATAATTGACTTGTAATAATGGTCTAAAATTTTATACAGACCTTCTACACATATATATCTAATAACATATAAAATTTCATAGCATTCCAAGTTCATTAAGTACCTCAAAATCTTCATATTTCTAGATACAAAAATTCTGTAAATTCATTTCCAGAACTGACCTCTCCATATTCCAAAATACATCATAATTCATACTAAATTCATAAAATCACAAAACTCTCTAGATTTAAACTAGACATACATACAAACTCATATCCCAAATTTCATAATTTTTGAAGACCTCTAGGTACCTCAAATAATTTACCCAAAACTGATTTTCTGCAAAAAAACTGAATTTCCAGTAATAAACAGTAAACTTCGAAAATTCATATAAAATTGTATACTCAACATTTTTCAATGATTCTAACTTTAAACAAATCCTTATGATGTCTATTTTAACATATATAAATTTGAGAATCAGATTCAAAGCCAATAAATTGCAGGAATTTTCGAAATTACTACTGTTCACAAAACCCTAAATTTAATTTCAACATCTTAAACCTTCAAATTCACCAAGACAAACCATAAATATCAAAAAAATGATCAATTACCTTAAATAAGACTTCAATTCCATCTTAATATTCCTTCTCTCTCTCTAGTTTCTCTCTCTAAAAACTCTAAAATATCCAAACATCTCCTTTAATTTCAATCCTCTTGCATGAAAAATACAAAAATAACTTAATATTGTCTTGGAATTATAAAAATTACCTGGTTTTTCTCTTCACACAAGCCTCAATTTGGCTTTCCCCCATTCTCCTCTCTTCTCCCGGTCTCTCCCTTCTCTTTTCTGGATTTTTCTTTTATTTTTCCTATCTAATATAAATGCAAAAAAAATATGAAAGGATGGGCTGGGCTTTGGTTAATGTTATATGTGCTAATTATGAAATTCAAATGGTTTGGGCTTTTGTAAATGGGCCCAAAAAAATTGGGCTGTTTCAGTCCCCTCCCTAAGATAAAGCTAATCATTTGTATACTCGTCAAATTCAGCAACCATTGCAATTACATAAGCAACACCTCTCCGGATTTTTTTAATCACATGCCTCTTTTCTTTTTCATCATCTTTTTAAATTCGTAATAAAATTAATTTTTTTAGTCATTGCTTTAAATATTTTTTAAATTATGGTCTGAATTAATAGAATTGATGTTAGAAATGGTTTGGAATTGTTTTGGTTACGGACAAACTGTTAAAAATCTGGCCATAATATTTGAGGAGGACAATAATGCTCTATATTCAACCTAACCATACACTACCTTCATGGAGAAACATGGAGAAACAACCAAACAAACACTGAAACTAAAAAGTAATATCCTTACACTGCCCATAGAGCAAATCACACATCAAATTCTCTACATAACACAAACAATATAAAACAAGATGAAGAACCAATCATCAAACAAATCACATAACAACTAGCTTTCTATAAATAGACATAAAAAATCTAGAAACTGACCTCAACCAGATGGATGACCCCAAAGTTCTCAGTCTCCAAAGCTACAGCGAAACACTACAAGAAAAGTTCACATCTCTCAATTAACAACAGCTCACATAACCCAGCTTGATTGTTTATATTTGATAATTAAACCATTGGTTATATATTAAAAAAAATTAAAATTTAGTTATCTCTCGAAATAACCTTAAAGACTTGATTGTTTTTACGGTTTTCTGATAAAATTTGGGTTATTTTGGAGACTTGACAATTTTTCAAACAACCTTGAACTTTGACTATGCCCCATTTCTCTCCAAATCTCGGCCCATCAAAACGACATTGAAACGCACGTTTCACCAAGAGCTTTCACTTCGAACTGATCTAATTAACAAGATTCCCACTGTCCCAACAGATTGAAGAAGAATAGTCAATAGAGGCAAATATGAAGCCTGAATAAGGTAGATTAAACCTGAACGGCTTCGAAATTGATCTGAAAATGACAAAAAGGTAAAGCTGGTTTTGATTCGTGATCTGGGTATTCTTCACTTATTGCATTTACAGGTGGATTTAGAGTTTTTTAAGTGTGTATTAAGTGGGTTTTGGTCATGGTTATGTATTGTATTTGTGTGGAAGAAACCTGTAAAGTGTTAAATGCTCGAGAGAAGATGTAATGTGTAGTCTACAATGAAATGACTTCTGGTTAATCCGTAAAACTGTAGTTTTCTGAGAGGAGAATTGTGTAAATTTAATTTAGTTTCGAAGAGAAATAGAGGCTGAACTGGTTTACTGGCTTTGTTTATCTCTGCTAGTGAAGATCTGAAAACTTTGGTTGTGGTCTGAATATGAAGACTGAGTAGAGATTAGGGGTGCGCAAAAACATCCGATCCGATCGGTTATATCGGGTTGGTCGGGTTGGACACGGCTCTCCTCACGTAATAACTCGAAATCAGATGCAATTTATCGGATTTTGTTGTTATCGATTGTATTCGGTTTTAACTAATTTACCCCGAAAAAATTCGATCCGAACATAATTTTTTAATAAATAAAATTTTGCACGTGTCAATATATTATTGGATAAATGCGTGGTTTTATTGTGGGTGTTTCACACTGGATCGCTAATATAATTTTTACCCGTTGAAAGCCCTTAATCGACCTAATTCGAAAAAATCCCTAATCCTCTTTTCAACCCCATCTCTCTGAACCGATTACCAAGCCTCCAACTCCTGCGTGTCACGCCGCAGCTCCCTTCCACGATCAACAGCCAACGCCTTTGCCTCAGATCCGCTGACATTCAATCGTTCGGCCGTCTCTGACTCTCGCAGTGTCGCACTCAGTCGCACTCACAGCTGCATGCACTCTCCTCTCATGGCTGTCTCCACCACCGGTCCGACACTGGTCGTCATCTTTGTTGCTCACGCCTTAACAGAGGAGAATCTTTGAGGGGCTTCAAGTGTATCAATCGGGAGGTATGTTGAATTTTAGTTGGTGCCTTGGATTTTCACTGTTAGCTTAATTTTTGCTTGCGCTTTAAAACCTACGTTTAATATTCTCATAGGTTTATAGATGTTTCATTGTTTATATTTCACGTATCGAGTGTCCAAGCTTGAATCTGGAAGATATACAGTATAGTTATTTCTCCTTGCCCTGCCTCTTGGATGCACAGATCAACTATAATTCCGTCTTTTTAGCAAATACGTACTCTTTGATTTCTAATTTTATAACTTATGCATATAATTGACAATGTGAACATTAATGAGACGAGTTAGGATAGAAGCATGGAACATCAATTTCATACATTCAACGTATATATATTATATAACCGATGTATGAAATTTAATTAGACCTTATAAATTTTCTGAAATTAGAAATTAAGGGGTGACATTTACTTGATCTGATTACTTCACCTTGCGACGTCTGATATGCTTTTGCGCTTTTTGTACGCATCATGCTAACAATGTAGGCCAAAAGGAGCACACAACACTGAGGAATCCTGATCTGTATGTCTTTGTAGTTGATAAGATTAGATTGATATGCCTATATGTGCTACAATGGATTCCTGATAAAGTAAGACCTTTCACTTTTGCTAGGAAAGAATAATTGCCACAATTGTTTCGACTGGTCTGTTCATGACTTCTTTTGTTAGGTTTAAATTCTTTTGAGTAGTATTGGAAGTCTCAAATGATTGACTCACAATATTATCCTCAAGTATGGTTGTAATTCTCGAGATATTAGTTAGGTTTTTTTGGTAAAAATTTGTCAAGAATTATCTTGTACTATGAAAACAATTTAAATGTCTGCAGATCAGGACATGCATGATACTGTACTACAAAAGCAGTTTTAGTCTTTTAGAAAGTGGAAACAAGTCAACAACAAACCATGTTTGCTAGTTTTTTGAAAAAGTTCTGAAAATATATATTTTTTATCAAGGTAAAAAAATTGTTGGTGTGTTGTGGATTTTAGAAATAAGAAATATGTATTTTCCGACATCGAACGCGATTCAATTAATTTTAATTTGAACATCATGATCTGATTAACCCTTTTTTTCCATCTTTTAGGCATAAACACGGAATGTTATTGATTAGGTGATGAGCTTTGGTATTTGATTTACTGGAAGAATTAATTCATGACATATATATTGCTAATTCCTGTCCTGTTGAAGCATCCATGCTTTTATATACCTAATAGCTTTGTAATTAGAAATCTTTATGTTTGGTTCTCTGATTCAAATAATATATTTGATTTCAGACCCACCAAGAATCATAAAGGCAAACAACTTGCCACTTCTTTGCTGTCACATTATTGAATTAAAAAAATTTAGAAAAAGATAAAGATAAAGATATATTCAACCCTATTGGCTAACTTGCTTTTCGAATTTAATGATTGTCTATGCAAAGCCAATTCTTATACTAATGGTCAAAAAACCAAGACAATGGCACAAATGCACTAGTTTCTTCCCCATGATAGAAGATGGAATTCAAAAGAGAGAGTGATAATGATAGCATATATAAATATTTTGAGTGGAAAGCAAAGGACAAAGACTTATTAATGTAGATGTTTTAAAATCAACCATAACAGCAATTGAGCATTTGGACCTTGATTGATGAGTGGAAATTTGATAGGTAATGACCGATTTCAATACCTTTCTATTTTTTAGTTTTATATAGGTTAGACTTAAGTTTACTTATTGTCTTATTGAGTTTTATGTATATTTAAGTTTTATATGGATTGTTAGAAGTTGGTGGCATGTAGTATTGGTACCGTTTTCAAATTTGTTTATTTGAAGTTGGTGGAAGAGATGGCTCGTCAATCTCAAGGTTGAGGAATTGTATCTCTATGTTTTATTCTTTGTTGTCGATGATTATAATTTGGTTTTAGTGTTTTGTTTTCTTATTTTCAATTTGTTGGAGTCTATGTTAGATCTTATGCTTTCTTGGAAAGTTGGAGTGTTGTAACTTGAATATTTTAATTATGTGTTGTATTTAGGACTTTATATTTTGAAGTAGTGGAGACTTGGTGGACAAGAATTATGTGTTTTGTTTTGGACAGTATATTTTTGAGTCTTGGACTCCATAATTATCTTTCATTGTTTTGTAGTTAAGTGCTTTAGGAATTATGACACTTGATTTTCAGCCGCCCTCAAATGAATTGAAATTGAAAGTTCTACCTTTTGGTGATTTCAAGACTTTTCATGTTTTGCGCAAGCTTTTTATGGCGACGATTGTTTTTCATAGTTGGATTGGATAGGTTAAAAACTAATTAGATGATGAAATAATTTAATTTCTTAAGGCCTAAAACACTTTAAGGGATAAAGTTTATGAAAATGGGCCTAATTTTGTACATAAAATAGTCTTTTAACCATTTATGGGCCTAATATAAACACTAATATATATTGAAAGAAGACAGCGAAAATGGGCTAAGTACAACCCGACCTGAGTGGCGGGTTGGTCATCGGTTTTCCTATTCTGAAAACCCGACTGCGGGTGCAAAAGCCAGAACCCGATGATGCATCGGGTTGAGTCCGGTTGGGCAAAACCCGACCGACCCGTGTGCACCCCTAGTAGAGATTCGGGGTTCAGTTTGTTTGTCGTCAATCACAAAAATTTGCTTGCTTAGAAAATAGAGGAATATCATGTGAAAGGAAGTAAACTGCAAGGAAAATTCAGCATACAGGATTTTGAATGTTATTTTGATAATTCATATCAAATGTTGAATGCAGATCTGTTTGTTTTCAGATTGTGAAACGAATGCTGACCTTGTTGTCTTATTATTATTATTCTTTTTTAAAATTATTTATTTATTTTTTAAAATTAAAATTGCAGATACAGCTGTGCACAACTGACGATGGCAGACATCGTAGCAAACAAAGTGGTAGTAGTATTATACTTTCAATTCTCTTTTATGGTTATTAATAGATGTTGAGATGTAGGATTCCTTGAAGTTAATTTTGTTTATTTTTATAGCCTTATTGAGAACTTAGATAGAGATTTTGGTTCGAGTCATGGTGTACAACAGAATTAAACATCATAATAACTCTCTTTTGTTTATGGAAATTATGTGTATTCTATGTTTTCAACCGTATTATTGACTTAAAACAGTTTTCTGGGTTTATTTCCCAGCTTCAAAAAAAGTATGATTTTTTTTTAAGTTCTTTTTTCTGAAAGTCTTTCTATTCTATGCAGGGTGGTTCTTTTGGTGATAAAAATGATACCCCAAAAAATGTTTTTGATTTGGGAGCATTTGTTGGGGACCTTACTTTCGAGGAAGATGTAAGCAGGTAAAGTTCGGTTATTGAGTACTTGTTGATTTTTGTAAAAGTTTGTTCTTTGATTAGTCGAGGCAGTATCTGGGCTGGAGAATCTAAACTGTTAATAAGATTGCTGCAAGATTCTGTAAAAGGGTTGAAATTTTGTTTAGAATATGTCACATTTTGTTCTGAACATGTTCTTCCTGTTAAGACAAATTACAATTATTTATTTTTGCCAATTTTTGAGATTGTTTTGTAATTTGCTTGTTGTTGCTGCATTTGGCAGTGATGACATAGCATTGGAAGGACTTGAACAAGAGCTAGAAGAATGCAAAAACTATGATGTACGTAACTGTAATGTTGTTTTTAATTTGAAGCTGCTATCTTGGCAGCCTAGTTTGATCCTTGCACATGTGGTTACTAGCTGAACACCATAAGACACTATTCTAGTATTAACTTAACATATTTGATTGGAGCAGTAGGGTAGCCCTTTTTAATAATTTTATAATTTTATTTTTTCCTCTTTTTTATTTTTTATTTTATTTTTTAAATATGTTTGATTGGTTAAGTTGAAATGGTGTAAGCTTGTGCATGCATTGGCTTCTTGGGGTTTGGTCATGGTGATTATTTTGTTAAAGGCTGTGAAGGATTGTCTAGAGTCCGCATATCGTGTGATCTTCTTGTACTTGCCACATTATATTTGATGCTTTACGTTTGAATTGTTTTTCTCCTTAAGTTTTTGCTTATTCCCATATAAAAGACCTGAATGTGGGTGCCTTTTTCCTTTCACATAGGTAGTTGCAAATATATTGTCTAAAGGTACAACTTTGAGGGAGTATACAAAGGGGGTTGAGGATGATCTACGACAAGTTGAGTTGGACTCAATTCAAGTATGTGTTTTTCTTCAGATATTATTTTTTAAAGCATTGCTGTTGTATTCCCTCTTCTAGATTTTCATTTTTTTTTGGCCATTTGAATGTCCCATGGATGTAATGTAGAACCGCATGTTTATTGACTTGTGTGTAAAGATATAAGATCAACTATGTCAATTGTTAATTTTTCTCTTTCCATATTGTAATTGTACTAATTTATTCTGTTTTCCAGTTGCTAGCATATAATGATGTTTTTGTATTTTTGTAATTCGTGCATTGGATGTTTATATGTTATTTTACCACTCAGTGAAAGTTATGTAGCTGAGATGCTTCTTAATCATCTTTGAGTATCTTCCTTTATTGTTTTTTAATTTGTGGATTATGTATCCATTTATATTCCTATCTTGATTCGATTAATTTAATTAAAACTGTATCAACTCTGCAGGATTATATTAAAGAAAGTGATAATTTGGTGTCCCTTCATGATCAAATTCGTGCTTGTGATGCCATCTTGTCGCAGATGGAGACTCTTCTAAGTGGATTTCAGGTATTTGAGTTCTTTCCACCAATTCAGGAAACAATTACTTGCATTTATCTGTGTTGAGATAACATTTTGTACTGTTCTAGTGTTGAAATAATTACAAATTACATTCTTTGAGGAATGCAAGTATTTACTCTTTATAAGATATGGGCGAAGAAATTTTATTTTATTTTGTATATTTACTGTGAGATGTAGGTTGCAAAATGTGATAGAATACCAGTTCAATGATTGGTAAAGTCCAGAAGTTTAAGGATTCTTTATGATATAGGACATTTGATATTGTTCACATTACGATGACTTAATTCTCTTATTTGACCTGTAAGTTTCTAATGGCCACATAGGTCACTCATTTAGCAGTTGATTTGTATAATCTTGCAGCTCAGAAAGTAATAGGAAAATTGTGCAATGTATAGGTTAACTGGTGAGTATTATCAGGTGGAGGAAGTATGGAGCAAGCATGAAATTCTCTGTTCTAGAGGTTCATCTTGATTATTGAACTCTTTGCAACTATGAATTCTGGGTTGCCATAAATCATATTGCAGTCACAGCTCTTGATGTCTAGAATTATCCGATGATAAAATTAAGAGATTGATGACTTTGTAAGACATATAAAGATTATTTACAGACTTTGGTTTGTATTTATAAGTTTGCTAGGTGTAAGCTGATAGAACTACTACCTTCATTTTTACTGTTGCTTGAAGAGAAGTTTTTTTATAAAAAGAATGGTCTTAATTCCTCTTGAGACTATACTACCTATGACCAACAATAAAAATCTGTTGCAATAGCAAAAGTCACTAGTAAATAATGCTACAAACATGGTTTATGTCTGAGAGTCTCTATGTCATGCAGAAAATGCTTAACGGTAGGACTTTTTCCTAAGTTACAACTCCTAGGGTATGGATTCAGTGGGACCATAATTGGTTGATGGTCTTTTATTACAAGTGGAAAATGATACCAAGACAATCTTTTTTTGGAAGCTGTGGTCTTATGATTTGAATTGTCCTTGTTACCTCTGGGTGGGTAGGGGGTAGAAGGTCATATTTAGCCCTTTGGTCTTTGCATGATCAGCATTATTAACATTTTTAGAGATTTTCTTTCCAGGCTGAGATTGGTTCAATAAGTTCAGACATAAAAATACTCCAGGAGAAGTCAATGGATATGGGTCTGAAGCTAAAGAATCGGAAGGTAAGATTTTTATTGGGATATATGATTGCTGGATATTTATTCCAGAAAGCAACAGATGCTTGTTATGTGAATCTTTTTGGATGCTATGATGTATGTTACCTGGCAACATCCAATTCCTTTATTTTAATAAACAAAGATGTAGGAGGTGTCCTTGGGAGTTTTTTCTCATTCTTTTCCATTTACCATGTGGTAATTGGTCTTTGCTCTTTCAATAGGTGGCAGAGTCAAAACTGGCAAAATTTGTTGAAGACATTATAGTCCCTCCAAGGATGGTGGACATAATTGTTGATGGAGAGGTATTTCTTGTTATGTGAATTCACTCGTTCCTTCATGTAAAGATGGTTTTACGTGAAGAGCTATTTCTTATTCAAATGTTTCTTTTTGTATCATAAATGTAGCTTTGTTATCCTAGTTAATGTGGGAGACGCTGTTTTTCCATGATTGCATCATTCTGACGTATTTGCAGTGGAATTTTCATTCAGGTTAATGAGGAATATATGAGAACTCTTGAGATTTTAAGTAAGAAGTTGAAGTTTGTTGAAGTTGATCTTATGGTTAGAACTTCCAAAGCCCTTAAAGATGTTCAGCCTGAACTTGAAAAACTTAGGCAGAAAGCAGTTTCAAAGGTAATTAAATGGAGTTACGAAATGTCTAGTTGTAGTTTGATTTAGAATTATGAACTCTTTTATTATAGCTGTTTCTGATTGTTCAATTGGGTTTTTCAAATGATCATTTAATGACAATCTGTCCATGAAAATTTGAACTTTTTTTCACTGCATAACCATCTACATACAAGAGCAATAGAACCATTTGTGAGTATTTTATCTTTTTGTAGGTTTTTGACTTCATTGTTCAGAAGCTTCATGCATTGAGAAAACCCAAAACAAACATTCAGATCCTTCAACAGAGTGTTCTTCTAAAATACAAGTGAGTGGTCTCTCTAGCTACTTTTTAATGGCTCCTTTATGTTGTTGCACCTTTTTTCAATCATTCTGTAATTTATTGGTAATTGGTATAGCTCTTTGCAACT
Organism: Boswellia sacra; assembly: GCA_013180625.2. Classification (NCBI taxonomy): domain Eukaryota; kingdom Viridiplantae; phylum Streptophyta; class Magnoliopsida; order Sapindales; family Burseraceae; genus Boswellia; species Boswellia sacra. The sequence continues at coordinate 45,128 of SNVD02007364.1, read as the reverse complement.
CCATAAATGCAAGCATTATTGGAGTTCATAACAGAATAGTTCTGTATTGTACATTTGATTTATCTGACACCGTTAACAACTGATTCAAGTTGGATGATATTATTACTTTAATATCTAATAATTGTATAAAATCATTTTATTATTCTTATTCATTTATTTACTTCTCTTTGCGCCATTTCAAGGTTCTTTGTCCTTGATAAGTTGATTGGTTATATTATTAAACATTCTATAGAAATCTCACCATTTTCTCTTTTAGACTTTCTTTTATGTATTTCAGTTTCAAACTTTTCACCACTTAAAGGAAGAGAACTTGAAATTGTAGGTATGTTGTTTCTTTTCTGAAGGAACATGGCAAGGAGGTGTACAATGAGGTTCGTGCAGCATACATTGATACAATGAACAAGGTGATTGCTTAAGAACTTCTGTGTTTGGAATACATTTTAGCCATGGCTGAAACCTATAGATTGTCATTACCATGAGTAGGAGGGTCACTTGCTCCAACATATGTTAAATTCATTATTTGACCTTGCTTTCTTTTTTGAAAAAATTCCCTCTCCTGTTCATTCTCACATTTATTGATACTTTGCTGTTCCATTTGCAGGTTCTAAGTGCACATTTTCGTGCTTATATACAAGCATTGGAAAAATTACAGTTAGATATAGCAACATATAGTGATTTGATTGGTGTGGAAACCAGAGGCACTGGTCTTTTTTCAAGAGGGAGAGAACCCCTGAAGAATCGTTCTGCTGTTTTCGCTTTGGGAGATAGGATAAACATTTTAAAGGTTTCCTTCGATTCCGCTAGTTGTGAAGTATTGTGTGCTATTCTGGTTTGGATTAGATACTTAGAACATATGCACCACCAATTTCTCAACCAATTTAGTGGATGGGCAATCTCAGCTGGTTGTTCCTTGTGTTGTAAATCTCTTTTAGATTTTTATGTCATGTTTCAAATAATCTAATTCTCTACAATTTGAGGAATATAGAAACATAGAATGCCTGCTGAAATACTTGCGTTGTTATGTTTCTTTCTCTGGAAGTTAATACCTAAGACAATATAAGGACATATGATGCTATTTCATTTCATATTAATAAAATGTGAAATCAGATAAGAAAAAAAGAGTTAATGAATTCGAATTAGGCTATTAGTGAGATCGAGGTCATTACATTTTCCTAGGTTTTAGTTTCTAGATGGCTTCTGGTTATGGCTTAAGGTTCCTCAAGAATTGGAGTAAATGTAAAACTATTGTTAAAAATTCTTCAGATATATTTATTTTTTTTATTTTTTATTTTTTTATTTTTGTTTTTTGGTACTCCTTCTTCCTTTACTGTCTCCTACTTTTTTATGGTCGTGCATACAGCATCATCCACCTCTCTCCCTTCCCCACTTTTCCCTTTTATATTAGATGATGTGTGATATTGTTATCCTTCAAGAATAAGAAAAATATGGTGACTGGTTATATGTTCTGTACTATTGGAACTTCTTTTTGTCCAAAATTTATCTTTTTATTTGAACTGTCCCTAAATTTATTATTTGTTATGTCCATAAAAAGGTGACAATTGCATTAAGAGATATAAAACGATCAAAGAAGTTGTCTTCTAACCATATCTGGAATATGTGCTTATACAAAAATGAAATAAAAACGATGTGTGGATAATGTCCCTTTTTGTACTAAAGAAAAAGGTTTCTCTTTCTTTTTTTTTTTTATGAGATTCTTCATTGGCAAATGAGATTCCAAGATTTATTTATTTTGTTTCTTTTTTTAGGAAATTGATCAACCTGCACTTATTCCCCATATAGCTGAAGCCAGCAGCTTAAAGTATCCTTATGAGGTCCTTTTCAGGAGCTTGCACAAGCTGCTAATGGATACTGCTACTTCTGAGTACCTTTCACTCTGCTTCTTGATTTTGTTTTATAGATGTGTGTGAATATTAAGTCTCTTTTTGTATAGATGTTGACACTTCTTCCCTCTAAATCTGCAGGTATCTTTTCTGCGATGATTTCTTTGGTGAAGAATCTATCTTTTATGATATTTTTTCAGGTACTTTTTCCAATAATTAATAAGATTAAAAAGGCACCAGGAGAGGCCTGAACTTAGTACATGAATATTATGTGACACAAGCTCCAAAAAAGAAAAGTATTTTGGACATGCTAAGTGCTTTGTTTGATTTTGATATTCACTTTTACTACTGGGATTGTTATATGCATTTTTAGATGGTCACTGTCATGTACCAGGACTTTATTCATTATCTTGAAGCTTTAAATTGGTTTATTTAATGACAAATACTGGAAATTATCTCTGCATTGGTGAAAATAAATTATATTTACTTGAAAATTTAAAATGAAATTGTTATGGATAAGTATTGTATTTCGTTGTAATAAGAAGACATTGTAACACCTTCTCTTATTATTAAATTTTTATATTATCAGGTCCATTTACAGTCATCGATGAACACTTCAATTCAATACTACCAAATTTTTATGATGCTATTGGGTTAATGCTGATGATTTGCATAATACACCACCACCAGGTGAATTCTTGTGATTATGGTATTAGTGTTTTAGATTCTTATGTACATAGTTCTATTTTCAGCTTATGTCCACAAAACCAAAGCTAGTAATTATTTGACTTCCATATGGCTTGTGCACCGGTTTGTGTGGAGAACCATGATTTGGGACTTTGCTCATTGGAAATGAAAATGCATTGAAATTTTTAATGTCGTACCTAGGGATAATTATCTGATGCAGATTACATTGAAAGTTTGTCACTTTATGCTATTCGGATTTTGACAGTCCCTTTAGTAGTGCATTTGGAATAATATGGTATTCAATTTTTTATTTTCAATCTAAACAAAAATGATCACTGACATTCTTTAATATTCCAAAAATGAAACTGTGAATACTTATATTGGAAATTTATGCCCTTAGTTTTAAGCAAGTGTATTTTCCGCTGTCCCCCTCACGTATGTTACTGTATGTTAATGTTGTCTTATGAGAAATCATTTTGAGTGGAATTTCAGTGGGAATTTAGCTTGAAGTTATTATATGCTTTATGTAACAGTTTTAGCTGTTCCATCTAATGTGAACTACTTTTTTCCTGATTTTTCACACTGCTATTTTGAGTTTGGGCATCCACCATTATTTACAGGGTTAACGGTTGGGATGCATTTTGCATTATCTGTTGCGTTAAAATATGACATCTGAAAGTGTAATTATTTTTAGTTTTTGTGTTTTAGCAAGAAAATTTGAGACTGTCCATTTCAAAAACTTTGACCGGTCTATTTTTCCTTGTTGAAATGAATTGCTTGCATGAAATATAGTAGACTTCAAAATGAGGGATTTTTAGTTATTAGAAAAAGATGTAGTTGATGCTTACATTTTTTACCTTCTCTCTGCAATTTATCACATTGTTTCTGCTCTGAAAATCCTCTTCTGATTATTTTATTGTTAAGTTGAGGCTCTACATAATTTTAAGATTCAGATTATGTATACTAGTTTATAATAATTTAAAACTGTTAATTTTGATTGTTCTTAAATTCTGTCTCAAAGCCCATAATATAGTCTCTCAGAATACTTTTGCAGGATATATAGTTGTTTGCATTCTCACCTTAGCTAGAGACTCCTAAACAGCATCTTATAAGTATAATCTGTCCTCGTCACTGATTTATTTATTTGCAGCTCATCATGTCTCGGCGGCGGATCCCCTGCTTGGACTCATATTTAGACAAGGTCTATTATCTTCTATACTTTAATTGCCAAATGTAATCCCAGCATAAACTAATATTTATCTGAATTTGGGCAGGTCAATATTTCGCTGTGGCCTCGATTTAAAATGGTTTTTGACTCGCATCTTGCTAGTTTGCGAAATGCACATGTGAGGACATTGTGGGAAGATGATATTCATCCTCATTATGTCATGAGGCGTTATGCTGAATTTACTGCTTCTCTTATTCACCTCAATGTTGAATATGGAGATGGGCAGGTCAGATCTTTTGAGAAATTGAATCATAAAGTAGTTTTGTTCTTGAGCAGTGTCAACAAGATTTCTTAAAATATGTAGCCTTCTATATTTGCAGCTTGAATTGAATATGGAAAGGCTGAGGATGGCTGTTGATGAATTACTTATGAAGCTCGCAAAAATGTTTCCGAAACCAAAATTACAGATTGTGTTTCTAATAAATAACTATGATATGACAATTGCTGTATTGAAGGTGAGAAAATATGATACTTCATTTTGGATATTACTAGATTTTATTCTGCAGAGAGGTGGTTATCCATTTTGGCTGTTGAGAATAATTTTTGGGAGAAGTTTCCTTGCATAAACAAACCTCTTATAAGGAGTGCATAGTTGCTTCTTTTGGTTTTGCATCTCTCTGTGTTTTAATTAAATTGTCATTTTGATGCCAGGAAGCTAGCCCGGAAGGTGGAAAAATTCAACTACACTTTGAGGAATTGTTGAAGAGCAACACTGGATTATTTGTGGTAAGCTACCGTTAAATAATTGCGGCCAAATCTTAGCTGCATATTTGACCACTTTATTTTTCATGTTCATTGTAAGCATATATAGGAAGCAAAGCAAGTTGAAATTGGCTTATTCAATTTGTAAAACTGACGGGATTATAGCACTTTCCTTCCGGTATTTGACATGCATTCTGGTCCAGAAAACACGTGATGTTTTCTGACCACCCTTTGTAAGAAGATGGTGGTAAACTATAAAATGAATTTTGTAAAAAACTTGGGTTTCAGATGCTTATAGAGAAAAGATTACTTCTCTCAGTCTGTAGGTCATCATGCTTTTCCTATCTTGAGAATTGTATTGATGTTTGCCTTTACTGGCACGTTTTTATGTGCAGGAAGAACTGCTGCTGGAGCATTTTAGTGATTTGATCAAGTTTGTGAAGACCCGAGCCTGTAAGTTTTAAAACACTTGTTTTATATTTTGACTTGCCACATTCTGTAGGAGATGATCTTATTCGAATTTTCTTTATCAGCGGAGGACCCTACTTCTAGTACCGATAGGCCCATAACTGTTGCTGAAATAGAGCCCCTAGTTAAGGACTTCGCAAGCAGATGGAAAGCTGCAATTGAGCTGATGCACAAAGATGTCATCACTTCCTTCAGCAACTTCTTGTGTGGTATGGAGATCTTGAGGGCTGCACTGACTCAGCTGCTGCTTTACTATACCAGACTCTCAGACTGCATAAAGAGGATTAATGGTGGATCTGCGCTGAACAAGGATCTCGTGTCCATATCTTCGATCATGTACGAAATCAGGAAATACTCGAGGACTTTCTAAATTATGTATATTGTACATTATAAAAGCATCATCTGGAGACTAACCTGATTTTCAATCAACGAATGAATTTTTAGAAGAGTTGCCAGAGCACAATGCAGCTGGTCGTATGAACTTTAAAGATCATTTAACAATCTTGCGTACGGAGACATAAAGTTTATGTAATTATACGTTAAGAAATGGCACAAACGATATCTGAAGCTATTCAAGAATTTATGGGAATATTGCAACCAATTTTTAGTATCTATAGCAACAGACACAAAACTGGAAATCCATTCATAGGAACTTAAACATTTGTGGTCTGAATTGAAGTTTCAGATGTCTACTTTCTACCAATCTTATAAGCTTTCATAAGTTTTTGTTAAATGTATTAAAGAGACCATTTTGTTTACAAATACTTGGTTTTTGTAAATGTGACAGTAAGGCATGTCTTAAAAAATCATAGCCAAAGGCCCAGAGATGATGTTTGTTCTTTAGTTTCTTTTGGCCCAGCTTATGAAATCGAAAAATAAGAGAGAGAGAGAGAGAGAGAGAGAAACAGAAGTGATTTTCGATTAAAAATCTTCGCGCAATGAACAATTTTAAATTTTAAAAATTTTTTAAAAAAATTATTATCGTTTAATAAATGAGAAGTTGTAGCACGAAGCAATTTAATCGTTTGGCATTTTACAAAATACTTATTGAGTGTAGCTAAACATCTAGAGAAAGAGTAATGCTACTCTTACAAACTAATTATACAAACTCATCTATACAAACTAACGTGACATAATGTGATTTGATAAATAAATACAGTGATTTGATAAATATATATTAATAATAAATGATATTAATTAATATAGATGATGTGGCGATCACATAGGGATGCCACATCAGTTTGTATATGTAAGTTTGTATAAATAATTTGTATGAGTAGCATTACTCCTAAAGAAATTGTTAGCATTTATCGAGCTAGTGAGCAATGGTAAATGTCAGTCAAATATGGCGTCAGTCTATCAAATTATATCTCTATAAAGTTAAAGGTAAATTTGGTACTTTGACATTGAAATTAGCTAGGTAATTAAAAGAAAAAAAAATTGTTAGGCAGTCAAAATAAATTAAGATTTTATTTTTATTATTTCTTAAGGGAGAAAAGAAGTTTAAGGTACAACCAATTAACATCAATCATTACAATTGACATCACATTTATACATGCTCCAATCAATTCAATAGCATCATTACGCATAAAGTTCCCACCATTACCATCGCATTACATTAAATTTATAGATGTGCAAATACCACATATAAACATAATGATGCTTAATATAAACATACATTAACCTTCATCCTTCACCATCGCGTTGTGCCTAGAGTTTCCACTTGCCATGGTAGTTGTACTAGGTTACATTTAACAAGAGTCTATATCGATGAAGTATGAAGGTGATAAAAACTAAGGAAGCGATTTTTTTTTTTTTAATCTGAATAGGTTTAAATTGAATTGAAATTTGAATGGGCCTAAATATAAAAATCTGAATGTTGTGGTTTTTCTTTTATTTTAACATCTGAATAGAAATTTTTGAAAATTAATGGTTTTGTACATATATCATTATTATATATATTATTTTCACTTGTGATTCTATTTTATATAGTAAAAGTATTTGTATACCATAATTTGTTATGAATTTAATTAATTTAAATTCTATAATTGGGAAGGCAGTCCTTTTTTTTTTAAATTTGATTATAAATAAGCTAAATGATCATAAAATAATTTTAAAAATACATGGAGAATCATAATATAAAATTAGAAAGATAATAATGTTCTAAAATTAAAATAATAGGCTATGTACAAATTGATCATAAATGAATTTTTATAAGGGCATTTAAGAGAATTAAAGGAGTAATAAATGATTCAGACATTTGCATTAAGATAAAAGCTAAAATTTTTAGCCTTTTCCATTCAGATGAAAATGTTTTAAATAAAAAAAAATCACCATAAAAATATCTAAAGTCTGAGAATAAGTTAAATTCAGAGTTCAGACAAAAAAAAAAATCAACCTCTAAATAAATGTTTTGGTACGACTTATTTACTGATTAATTAGAAGATTTCTTTTCCACAAAAAAGGGTTAAAAACACTTTTAAAATTTATAAATCTTACTATAAGTCAGAAAATTTTGATTGTTTGTGTTAGAAAATTCATTTAATGATCTAGAGAAAATTTTTTTAAATAAAGTACCATTAAAACATTGGCCAACCGAGGTCGAGAGTTTGAAAGGGAGCGCAGGCCCCTCCTAAATCTTAGAAAGTTATTTACCTCCCCCTAGTTTAAATACATTATTTACACCCTTTCACAAAATAAAATTTAACTTTTAGCTTTTGTTTTTCTTTTTCGTTTAACCATAGTCTATAACATTTTGAGGGACCTCCCTCCTTCGAGTCTGCTACCCACAAGCCTTTTTTTTTTCTTCTTCTTTTTTTTTTTTAAATCTAAATAAGAATTAAAATATTTAAAATTTGATTTTAAAATAACATAATAAAAATAACTAAAATACAAGTTTCTAAATAATTAATATGTTGTTACTAGAAGAATATGACTTCAAATAAATCCTATTGAAGGTTACTAACTCTTTTTTCTATTTTCTAGTGAACAGTAGCTTGCTTGCCTACATTGAAATAATATTTTTGCTAACATTAACAATGAGGTACTTATGCAATTTTTTTTTTCAAAAATATGAAAACATTTCGGGAAAAACTATAAATGTGTATTTATTGAATAAATTATTGAACATTTGCATTTTACATTTTGTATTTTGATATATTATATTAGGGATTAATTTTGATAAGTAAGGTTCATTATGTCCCCTATTAGGAGTATTTCATTTATTTTTTTAATTTAATTATACAATTAAGATTTATTAAGTAAATTTTAAATACTAAATATTGAAAGTATCCCTCATTTAGTAAAATTCTGGATTAGCCACTGATTAAAAACTATTATAAAGTTATCCAAGCAAATAATTTTCTTATGTAAAAGAGTACTGTAATTTCGATCAACAATATCAAAACATCAAACAAATTTTTGATAACTAAGATCTGATCGATTTAGATGTAACATTTCTCCTAAGAGTATTGTATATATAGTTCTTTCCTCTTTGAAAGACAAGATGTAATGAGAATAAAATGATTAAGTTTTGATTATGATTATATTTTATTTCTCGTCATTGTTAGACAAATATCTATGCAATTTATATGCATATAAACCCTTTCAATTTGTTTAAGATTTCCTAAGAATCTGTGCACGTCGTGAAGTGAAGAATGTTCCTAGATATTTGTTCTCAACGAAGAAAACGTATACATGTCTCTTAACAGTAAAATTTTATTCGCAAATGATGTGATATACTTGACGTTATTCAATATTTTTTCAAAGCCTTGAAGTCGTTTTCCAAAACATCCAACTCTAATCTTCTCTTCCACGATTTGTTTACTAATATACAACGTACCCAATTGATATTCTCTCCATCACGTCACTTTTGTTACAACTTGCTTAAATTTATACAAGTGATATACAAATAAGTGTAAGTGAAATGTTACATCAATTTATGTATAAAAAAATTTGATAACTAAATTAAATTGTTACATCAAGTGTAAGAGAACAAGCCATTAAAGTGAGATATTTAATTGCAGTAATTGAAGTAGAAAATATAGAATTTAAACTTGACCTTAGATTTCTCAGAGGGCCAATCTACTGCCCCGCAGAAATGGATTTTGTTGTCCCCCTTGGAGGATCCAATAATGTCCCATTATGAGTCAAATTTAAAGCTTAAATGGTTGCAAATTTCAAAGCCTGGCGGCAGGTATCCCGACCTAGGGTGGTCCACCACCTTCACCAACTTGGCCAAGTTGCGTGCTCCCCCCCCCCCCACCCCCCCCCACCACAGGGAAAATATGTCTTATCAGTACTGGTGTTTCAGATTTTATGTGTATTCTTATAATACTTCTGATACAACATCGGTCGAGAATAATATCAATATTTGCTGAAACAGATTTTTGGTATCAGAAACATGACAAATGAGATATTTGCAAAACATATTGGTGTCGGTTTATTACTCAAAGAATTTAAGTAGGGTTTTGCTAGTGTTCTATTCAATAATAGTCTTGGAGTCGATTAATACCACCTTTAGAACTTTTAAGTTTCTTTAATTAATTAATCTAAGAGGACAAGGATTTTTGGCAACACAATCTCATACAAATTTATATGAATGGTACTATACTTACAAACTATTCATATAAACTCATTCGTATAAGCTTATATTATAACCTTATTGCTATTATAATATAACATAGCCTCAACTGCTGAAAAACTGTCAATCCAGCAGCGTGATGTTGTAAAAATTAGATGTGGTGTCATGGAACCTAAGTAATTTGTATGTGTATGAAATTGGATAAATACATTTTCAATGGATGAAATTTAATATGACATTTATTATTTTAAAGATGCACTAATTATACATGTTAGATTCGATCCCATCCATTGAAAATGTTTTGTAATAACTCATAATTTGTATATTAATTGAATAATCTTACTCTTACATACTAACTATACAATTAGAATGGACAATGTTGATACAACACTTGCATTTTATTACTCGATTATCATTTTAAAAGTGAATTAATCAATTCTAGCTTTCTGAATTACGTTGATCAAACAATATTATCTGCAAAATTAAATAGCCCTTCTCGTATAGCTTGTTGCCTCTTCACTTGCAGGTAAGCAAATGCTTCATTATATTTGCACGTTGGCCATACCTCACTTTACAAGTGATTAGCAAACATTTGAATGATTCGAAACAAGCAACCGCCATGTCTTTTTGAATATAAGAAACAACTTTATCTAAAAGTTTTTTTATAGGTTGGAGATAACATTAACATTTAGACTCTATATATCTAAAGCAAACGGATTCATACTTTGGATAAGCTAATCTCATTCACTTTGAATTTTACAACACAGGAAAGCAAAGATGATCAATTTAAATATTGATCTTGAAAACATCTCAAGAAATTGATTTGATCAATACACAAAACAGCAGTTAAAATAGCTTTAATAACAATAAAGCACACAAACAACGTAACTCAGATTGACCAATAAATAAAGAGGTCATCATGACTTTGATTATCTTGGTTGAAAATGAAAAGAATTGTCAAGTATTAACCAAGATCGATGGATCACAGCAAAATTGAAATTTTTTTAGAACATTAATTAATAATTTGCTTGCCATGGTCGACAAAGCATTAGCAGAGAGAAGTAAGCATAACAGTAGTCTCAAATTAAAAGCATAGTAGTAAGTAGCACGTAATTCATTTCCAACCAGCATATGATTGGAAAATGAATTAATCTTGATCGTCCCAAGTAGCATCCCTAATTACAATCCAAACCATAGACTTATACATATAAAGAGTATCAAAGTTCATCTCCATGTAAACGTTCATGAGAGAAATTTGAGAGAGATCAGAGAGAGACAGAGAAATTGAGAGCGAAATGAGAGAGAGGGAAAGAGAATTGAGAGAGATCAGAGAGAAAGAGAGAGAGAGATTGATGAAGGTGACCTAAGTCCTAACCATGGTTGGTGGGTTAGTAGAGAGGAACCCAAGGGAACCAAAATATATCCCAAGAGTTGCATGCATAAGCCTTTGAGCTCCACATCCATTAATGGAGTTTTTCAAAGGATGGTGAAACCTAGTAAAAAAAAAAACTAGATGCAAAATTTAAAAAAATAAAAAAGAAAAAAGAAAACACTATCCCTCCTAAGTTTAGTGTTTTGTGCTAATAATCCAAAAGCTTAGCCATAATGATCATGAATTTACAAGAAGAAACAAAATAACTAAAGTTAACAAAGATTTTTCGATCAATTCTTCCCTTACCCTAAGGGGAGATGATTGATTTTTGTTAGAAAACATTATATGAGATTTAATTGAAAAGTGAAGTTGGTAAAACAAAAACATTTTTAGAAAACATGACTACCCTAGCTGCTACATGGTCCTTAGAACCCTAAGACTACATGTTAATGCACAAAAACTTTTAGGGCATCCCATGTGCCCTAATTTGATTTTGCTAAAACTGCCTCTTCATCTAGAGGGTTGATTAGCCAAAGTTGGAGGGATTAGCCATTTCAAAAGTGATGTTTAAAATGAAAGGGTTTGCTATTTTGTTGTTGAATTTACAATTTTGGCAAACCATTTGTTTTTTCTTTTCTTAGTAATTTATTAGCCTTTCCCTAGGCTAAAAGTTACAACAAAATGATTGTTTTTACTTAGCCTTCCCACGGCCAAGAAGGTTATGGGGAAAAAAAAACTGTTCCCAACTTAGCTGACTCAACAGCTTCGGTTGGTATAATTTGATACAAAAGATTTTGGTTCTCTTCATGGAACCTTTCGATGCACAAAAAAAATATGCATGAACCGTCCAAATTTTGGAAGGCTTGGTTTGAGCCCCTATGGGGGGCTTGTGTGTGTGCAAAATGCCCAATTTTGCCACATGCACTTGGGCATTTATGTGTTAGACAGATTGAGAGAGTGGAGGAGAGAAAGAGAACCATGGTTAGGCCAAAGGTTTGCAAGACTTCAGAGAGAAGTACGTAGCTGATGACATGACGATGATGATGGTACATCTACTGGAAAAGAGTAATTTTGCCAAAGAACACTCTCTAGCGGTGTGGAATTGGTGGTGCATGCAAAGCCATGTTCACGCCTGTGGCACAGCAAAACACACTGTCAAAGATATTAGTACTCTTTCAAAATTAACAACAAAATGATGAACAAAAAAGCAAGAATAAGACATTAATGCCTGGGATAATGCAAAAAATAGTCAAGTTGAAAGTATTGTTAACTTATTATGAGTTTTATTCAAACCCTAATATTTTTTTGGATAATTTAAACAAATCATCGATCTATTTAGCTGTCTAAATAAGATACTGAGCAATCCTTACTTGTCAACTCGATAACTTATTAGTATATAAATTAAAAAAAAAGGAGACTTATGGCTTGATTAGGCGATAAAAATAACTAGAGTTTGGTTAAATTTCAAAACAAATAGAATTCTTTTTACTATTTTGGCATTTTCCCTTAATGTATATGCTTATAATACTGTACAAACCTGATTGCAAGGCTGGTGTAGGTGCAAGAGACATGGGTGCACCATAGTGTTGAGGGTAACCCCCAGTTGCATTGATGGCTGAGTATTGAAACAAGTGATGTGGATACTGGACACCATAGCCTTGCCCGGAAGTGTACCCCGCGGTGGCTCCGCCGCTGCCTTCACCGAACTGGAGGTAGGGGTAAAAAGCTGCAGCTGCTGCACCAGTCATCATCCCTCCAGGCCCATTACCATACATGGGGTACTGGGCAGTTGCCCCACCATAAATGTTGTAGTAGCTCTGATCACACAAATCAATTCGAGCAATTAAAGTTAATTATTAAAATGCATGCAATCACTCCAGTAACCTGATCGATAATTTACAGGAAAAAAAATACAAAAACTATTATTATTTCGTGCACTTTGATGAAATTCTCTGGAAGACTGTGAAAGTGTGGCAGAAGAATGGACCCCAATGTCCAGAATTATTCTAATGAGTAAAGAAGTGGCAAAAGACACAAAGAAAGAAACACAGCTGTAAATTCACTTTTTGAAACATTTCTATTAAGATATAACATTTCGAATAATCATAGCTTAATTATTTTAACAAAAATGTTGTCTCTTAAATATGATTAGATTAAGATTATAATTTTGGATCTATCAATTACTTGACCTAATTTGTTACTAAATTGATCAATAACTATCAGAGACGAGAGTCATTAGTCTCTAGCTAGCGGCCCCATTGCCCACCATCTTCGCAATGAAAACCTGAGTGTCCCACTCGACAAACCGGGAAAATTAGCCCAATTGGTAGTAAGTCAACTTCATTGCCAGCCTTGCATGTCGACAGTTCTTGGTGGGCGGTCACTGATGATTACAGACATATATAAAATTTTCTTCGTTCAAAAATCTGCATATTATATATATTATGGGTAAAAATTATCGTCTTATCACTTTTATTTTTGCCTACCAAAGAAAGTAAATACATATACTTCAAAGCCAAATTAATTATTTCATTATTTAACTTTTATACTGATGTGTGGCTTACTTGTCCAAATCAAAATATATGTTCCAAAACTATATTTGGCTAATTAAATCGATTAATTTCAGAGATATTATCATTACTATCCCAACTTGTACATTTATAGAACAGGCAAGTTACAATGTAGACTATCGTAGGTTTAACCAAAGTGCAGGTATATTATCTACGAAAACAAAAGAATAGGAAAGGACAATTTGCAATGTGACAAAGTGAAAATAATTCTTGAAGATAAAATGTCGTTATCTTATATGCTTTAAAGCTCATTTTAATGAAGAGAAAAGAATCAAAAAGGAAAAGGAGAAAAGTGTACAAACCGTAGGGTAAGTGTAATCGGGCGAGTAGGGGGAGTACCTGAAAATAGTGTGTACAGGGGGGGGAAAAAACAGAAGAAAAAGGTTAAAAATTTTGAAAATATTTGGAACTCTAAAGATGAAAAAGATAATGCATGCGAAGCAAACCCATGTGTGCATGTTCGTGGTTGTACATGCATGATATCATTGCATAACCACATGCATAAAGGACTAAAGCACATGCGTTGTCCAATGAATGCTAGCTATACACTGCTACTGGTAGCACGCATGAAGCAAAGATACCCACAAAGGGTTTGGTAATATGTGCATGAATCATGCATGCATGGATGCGTGGTTCACATATGCAATTGAAAGGGAGAGAGCGCGAGAAAGAGAGAGAGAGAGAGTTGGAGAATGGTAATGAAAAGGAGTGAACACGTGGATAGTGAGTCTCATTATGATGTAAAGCAATAAAAATGTTAAAATGTTTCTTCTTTTTCTCGCAATATACAGCCTCATGCCTTCCACAAAGAGAGAGAGAGAGAGAAATGATAGCATATGATATGATGATGTGGAGGAGTAGTGATGGATCATAAGTAAGGTACATAAGCGTGCTTTAACAACCCTAGTTTAATGGGTTAATGGGTGTGCATGAGTTGGCAATGCACGTGCATTGCAGCTTCTCACATACACATGCTGGAGGGGGAGAGAGAGAGAGAGAGAGAGATGTAAAAAGCATAATATACCCATATAGATTATACGGAATCCCTTGTTGGATAGCATAATGAGGGAAGGTTGCAGTTGAAGGAAAAGTTGTTCCTACTCCAGCTCCGCCAAACCCTGTTTGAAAAGAGCTCATTACCCTAAAGTTCCTGCCTGCTCCTCCTGCCAAACCAACAAATTAAAATTTATGTCATTTTAATTATTTTCTTCATAACCAAAATCTTCACCTCAACAACAATATGGAGTTGTTGATTCTTCAAGCAAAGCAATGCATGTCATTGAAGAAAGGAAAATATATACATATATATTATAAAAGAAAAACAAAGTTATAAATATATTTCTGTGCTTATTGGTTGTATTTGCAGACTGTAGGCAAGTTGTCCGCTCTCATTAAAAAGACCCAGAAGAGTTCTTCAACTTCTAACTATATTTAGTTAATGTACATAAAACGTATATCATGGACTCAATGATTTCAACAAAAACAAAGTAGCTGGAATAGAACTTTCCGAGTTTGGAGGAATATTCAAGCTGAATGTGACTGTGGCTGTCACTGTGGTTTCTATTAAAAAATATAGAAAATTTGTTCTTTCCACCAAATAATGATCAAAAAACATGATTGGAATGTCCATAACCACTAAGCTTGTTATGCTGTCAAGTGTCAATGAATTAGTAATAGTTATCAGACACCGAAGCATCCAGATACAGTGATATCAAAGATGAAAGATTTCAATGGAACTTTTGCTGGATCTGATACATATAACATGATGAACTATTGGCCAGAAAAATCAAAGAAAAGAGTATTCAAAAGAAAAAGCAAAAAGAAAGAAGTGTTCAAGTATACCATGCTTTGGTGTTGAGGGCTTGGATCTCTGAACTCCCAAACAAGCAAGATTGCAGTTAGCCCTTCTTCCATCTATGACAGGAGCTGCATCAACGCAGGCCTTCATGGCAGCCTCTGGTTCACGAAAAGTTACCTAAAATAACGAAACAGCACATTTCCTCTCAAACCCTTCAATGATAAACTCTCATACATGCACAAAATGTTACAAAACCTGTATCTTGTCAAAACCCTTCACTAGATCTTTCATTTGATCAAGATCTAGTAAAAAAAACATGATCAAGATCATATACATAACAAAAAATGTGGACAAACAAAAGAATGAATTGGAGCATACAAATCCGTAGCCTTTGGATCTGCCAGTAGCCTTATCAGTGATGACAACAGCTTCCAAGATCTCTCCAAACTGTTCAAAGTACTTCTCCATCGTCTCCTTCTGAGTTTCCCATGCCAACCCTCCAACAAACACCTTTGTGTAAGTTGTGTCACCGAACTGCCCTGCCAAATTTGCTGGAGTCATCTCTCTTTTGATCCTTGAACCTTCCTTCTTCTGCTCCTCCCCCTCCTTCCCTATGATGATCTTCTTCAACAATATTGCTAGCCAGATAGCTTCTCTCTTTCTCTCTCTCTTGCCAAGCTATAGCTTGGTATATCTTTCTTTCTTCTCTGTTTGGTTTCTCTCCAATAGCGAAGAAAAGTCAGCTGAAACTTTGTGGTGTATATATATTTGAGTTAATAGGTCATGTGTGGGTGATACAGAATGGATGAACAGAGAGAAAGTGAGAGAAACCCTACAGAGGGCTTGCTACACAAGAGAAGAAAATAAAAGGAGATAATAGTGAGAGAGATCAATATAGATCTAACTAGCTAGATATATTGTTTTGTACCACTATGGTGAAAATGACTAACGAAAGTTTAAGCCTAAACCAATTGAACCCTCTCGTTCTCTCTAGACTTGATTTCAAGATCACACAAATGGGTTTTGTTTGATATATGTTTGTGTTTATTTCTTATCAAAGAGAGATAATTAGGTTTTGGAGAGAGCGAGAGAATTAGGAGGGAAGAGAAAGCAAAAGTTGTATAAAGGAAAGGAAGAGAAAGGAAAGGAAAGACACCCTCATAATACGGACATGAATTATATACACAAGTCGACCCCACAAATTCACGCTCCATCATATTCGTGTCGGCACGCTCCAATCGGGGTAGATTACGTGTACCTAATCCCCCTTACAAGGTTTGAATTGCGACGCGGGAGTTCAGTGCGCGTGGGAGGGGTTACTGACATATTATTATTTTGTCGTCGCTGTACTTTCTATTATTTTTAGGTTGGAGGTGAAATGACGATTGAGAGCTTAAGGTTTTGAAGTAATTACGAGAATTACCACACGAGATTATATTATTAGTGGGGGAGGTCCGTAGTGGCAGAAACGGAACGGAAAAAATTGTGGAAACGGAGGGAATTGAGGGCGATGAAATCACGCGGGAGGTCAACGGTCAACGAAGGGAATTGCTTATGTTTAAAGTGGATTCTATGTATCTCCTCCCTCCCCTATTTTTTTGACGAAAGGGATAATTATCTCAAACCCCCTTCAGGTTTGAGTTAATAACTTAGTTTGAGAGATTTTCGAAGCTAACAATTTAATCTTTATATTTTAATAAAACCAATTAAAGAAATTAAGGATACATCCATTGAAAAATATCATTACTTTGATATGATACATTTATATAATCTTAATTTGACATGTGATTCTATTGTTTTGATAACGTAAAATTTGAATTCACTTTGGTTTTGAAATTTAGAATAAAGTAGGAATCAACAAATAATAGTTTAAAAATATCAAGTTAACCAAGAAGTTAAGTAAAATTCACTCAACTATATTATGAGTTTATGATGATAAGATACATACAACAGATGTACTCTAGACTTTGATGAGAAATACTTATATAAGGTTGATGTGTCATATCAACATGCATAGGTGGTATATATGTCTAGCCATTCATGCTTAATTTCCTATTTGTTCAAAAGTAGTCTTAAACTTTCTCTTAATATTAACTTATCTATGTTAAATAATAAATAAGGGTTAAATTGTTGTTTTTTGAAATATTTGAGTTTAAGGGATTTAGCCTAAACATCATGGATGTTGGACGAAAGTTTTCCTTATAACAAATTAAAAACAGTAATTGTTTAAGAGTATGTGCTGAGAAGTGTAATGTCATAGTCAATACATGAACAAAGGGGAGTGGGTGTCTTTTTATTGAATAATTGAGAATAGTAATTATATTGTACCACTAAAGCTACAAAATTATTCTCATTATGATCTTTTGTTTCTTAATTTATGGCATCATTGTTATTATCTTTGGAGTTTTACATGCAAATAAATAAGCATAAAAAGTGATATTAACGTTAAGGAAAAAAAGGAAATTACATATATAGGTAAATAACTTTTCCTTTTTTAGGGGAAAAAAAAAGAAACTTAATTATATAGGTTCATTGGTAAATACTTGTATACATCAAGATATTAATTAAGTCATTGAATATTAGAGACCTTATATGTAGAAGAGATATGTCTAATCACTCTTAGGTTAATTTTTTAAAAAGAAATAATTTAATTATATTTTTTAAGTTTGACCAAAATAGATGTCTTGTAATTCTAAAAAAAAAAAAATTAGTTCATAATATTTGATATGACACTTTATGAGAGAGATGATATCTTATTAAGTATAATACATTAGTCATTTTTATGTTAGTGATCATCTCTCACAAAAAACATTTTGTTTTTCTGAATGTATTAAACTTTTGTCTGGTTTTTGATAAAATCATTTACCCAATTAATTTAATTCCTATTAGTTTTTTTCTTAAAATTAATACTATAATTTAGATATAGAATATATCCATGGTGTTCCACTTAGCCGCTTTTCTAGTTAAAAGTACAAAATATCTGGCTTATATATGTCAATTATACGTCAATAGTCTCATATAGGCACAGCCGAAAGTGCAACTAGTATTATGAAAACCTTCAAATGTTGCACATAGTTTTCAAAGTAAAATATTAAAAAAGTACTTCTCGGAATTTGATTTTAAAGTATTTGATAGAGATATTCATTGAGCTAGCTAGCATGGGTTGAACATGACTCTTGACATTTATATATAAAAATTTAAGAGATTGGCCTGAGCTGTTTTTATTTCCTTTTCAGTTAGGTTAGAAGCTTGACAATTCTCCCCAAAAAGATAAACAAACAACAATAATAGAAAAGCGATTAAATTATTTGTATATATGAGACTTAACATAAATATTTGTCAACTAATACAGCGAGGAGAATGAGAAAAAAATTTATAAGAGTGACAATGAGAAGGCATATGGCGGCAAGAAACTAATAAGAAAACCAGCTGCTATCATAACCAAAAATAGAAAAGCAAGCCACCGATCAACTCTGGCTTCCAAAAGAATGATCGACTTTTGGCCAAAAGCCTTGAAATGACACATACCAGCTGATGAGGCTAGAAAAAGAGAAAATGAAGCAAAATTGCATCAAAGCTGAGCAGGTATAGACAAAAATCTCTCTTTTGTTATTATTATTTGATTTTTTTAATTAGAGAAGTGGTTAATCATCGATAGTCTTCTTTTAAAAGAATTGAGGAAAATGTGTTTTGGCAGAAGAAAAGTGTTTTTTGAGAAGTATTTGTTGGTCAATAGTTTTTAAAAAATGCTTTCAGATGGTATGAAAATTAATATATTGTTTACCACCAACACTTTTGTGTGCTTAATTTGAACAAATCTGCTTCTATAAAATAGATGTCTAATAAATATTACAGATACATATCAAATAGACGAATCTAACTGACTCCAAATACAAATTATTTAATTTAAACAAACTTCTTGCTTGATTAAAAATAAAAAGTTGACCCTTCATGTGGTCACAAGATAGGCTTCTGATTAAGGATATTTTAGAAAAATTTTATAGATGAATGGAACAGATGGATACTAAAGGATACCGATTGATCAATTAAAAGTGTTTGTTCTAATAAACAAGTAAAAACGACGCATAAACAAACAATATTACAAAACAGATTGAACCTCATCTGATTTTCTTCGTGCTGATCAATATTATGATACGGTGATTGTAGGCAATTTCACACCTTACATCACTAATAAGTCAGGTGCTGAACTACTTACAATTGCTTACAACTTTATAAGTGAGTAGATACATATTGGGTAATAGATGGCTGCGTAAAACCTAAAAACAAATCTATAAGAGTGAAAGGATGCACGCGCCCTAAAGCGAACAATATATTCCTAGTTTTGGCCAAATTGTGTTACAAAAATTAACCAAAATAAAATTTTTAATTATTTATCTTTTTTATTATGTTTCATGCCACATACAAGAACTGTCTGCAGGAATTGTAGCATTGTAATTTGCTCTTTGAGGTAATGTAAGTTGATATTACAAACTATCACGTTTGTCAGATCAGATATCTACTTAATTGAGCAAAGATTAACATTTCTTTAACTAGCTAGCTATAAATATGATTTATTTCATAAGTATCTATTTTTAATTGATTGCGACATATGAATAATTAAGATGATCACTCTCTTGGTGACCGTCTTTATTTTGTATTAACTTATCAACGGGGACATGATTCTAGTTTCAGGTGGGATTTAAACATATAAACCCTGCAATGTGTTCTTAGTTTACTATAAAAGCTAGTAGTTAGACAATATTAATCATGTACTAGCCATTTGAACTACAAAGAAAATAAGGCATAGACATTTTATATTTTGACAAAAAAAAAATTACAAACTTGAATCGAATCAAATTTGATAGATTTAAAATCACGCATACACAGGCCAGAAATGAATTTGCAAATGAGGATAAATCATGTAGCTAGACTATCTCTTTCTTTGCAGTCACTCTTAATCACAAACTATTGATTTTTAGGTTCACAAATTTTTGAATGAATAAAAAGAAAAGGAAAGATTTTGATTCCTTTAATTGAATTTCCCTCTCGAACTCTTTGTTTTTCTTGATTTTGGTTGAGTAATAGCCCAATCTGATGATGACTTTGGTGGTAGTTTGATATTGAATATTTTAGGGGTTCAGTTGGTAGGTTTGCGATGGGTTTCTGGTGCATGCTTGTATTGTGGTGGTTTGATATTAGTTTTTTGCGATCTATTTGTGGTTGGGTCTATAAATTTCGCAATAGCTATATTTACTGTGGTTGACTTCATATATCTCTCATTAGCTTTTTATTGTATCTACTATATTAATTGTTGTTTTTCGGTAGCCAATTTCTTCTTTGTTTCAATCTGTAGCACCCCATTCTAATACTATAAATGTGGGATTATATAATTTGATTAATTAAGGAAAATTTTTATATCCATCACTAATTTCAATAATCGTAGAATAGTGATCATGTATGATATATATTGTAAATACGTTAATTTGTTCGTAATAAGAAGGTGCAGCAGTGGTGTCTTTTATGCACCATATATGAAGTTTTAATTTGATATATGGTACTATATATATATATAAACAAAGTAGTGGGACATATATATTAGTGTGCTAGTGGACACCGGACCCATCTCAATATTTGTCCTCTAAAGATAACTTAATAATGATTAGATCTGAGCAAAACGTTTAGAGACCAAATTCCTTTCTCGTACTAACCTTAGAGGGCATCAATCGATTTAATTTGTGTTTGTGTACAAACTGGTGAAACATACACAGGAAAGAATCTAATCACATTGCTCATTAATGAGCAAAGAGGCCAGTTGGGAATTGTTTTTTTTATCGAGGGGTTTATTATGTAAAGACGAAGTTGATTCTTTTCTTCTTGGTTCATCATTATATTTGTCTTTCATTTGCGTTAATATAATGAAACAGCTAGCAGGAATATATGAACAATCTATGGATCCTCATTGGGAGGATTTTTCTGAGAAAGCAAAGAGCATATTTGAGGAAGCTTTTGTTGTCAACTTTGGAAAGACTAACATTGATTTGGAAAGATGCAATTTGGAGGTTGGATAAGTTGGCTGATTTCACTGTGCGTGCATGTCTTTGTTCGAGGGTGATGTGGGTTTATGGGGTGGGGGTTAGATTTTAACACTGAAAAGGAAAAGCACATCTTGATAACACTGCATGTGCCCACACAACTCATATTCTCACAGCCACAAAAAAGCTGAAGTCAATAGTGATGGTACACATTATGAACACAATTCATGTACGTAGCTAGCTGTAGCAGAAGCCACAGCAGGTGTTTCAATATTGTAAATTAATAAATTTGGTCGATCGTTCTTCCTAATATCATAAAGAGAATTTAAATTACAGCTGGCCTCTTTCGGAATTTTGCAATTCAATGATAACAGCACTTCACAACCACACAACATGATACTATTAGATCAGATTAGGTTCTCTATTTACTGATTATTAGAGTAGCTAAAGAAAAGTAAACTTTATATGTGTAAACTATAATACATAGTATAGAGAGACTAGATGATGTATGAGATGATGGTGAGAGTTTTAGTTCAAAATCTTAAATCGTCCAATCAGAAAGGACAGCGACTCTAAAAACTTTATATATCTAAACTATAAATTTAAGTAGTCTAAAAGGACTATATATTCGACAAGAATAGTGCTAGACTTACAACCTATATACAATTTAAACTCTATAACCTGACGTGATAATCTATATGGTAAAAAATTCATTAGAGAAGAGAAAAACGATAAAGAATAAGAGAAGTTACATCTCTAATAGGATTTTGTTATGTAAACTATTACATCTTATTATAAAGTTAGGTTATATGTAGGTTATAAGTTTAATATTACTGATACGATAATGGTAAGAGTTTCAATTAATTAGAATCTTAAATCATATAATTAGAAAGGATCATAACTCTAAAAACAAAGGAGATTATGAAATCTTTTAAGTGATTTGAAAAACAAACTCATATCACATTACTTCTACATGATAAGGTGGTACACCAACCTACAAGACTATTTCTACATACTAATAATAAGATTTTTACAATTTAAATATTATTACACTTACAAAGTATTATGTATTCAAAATTTGTCTACAAAATTAATATAGTATCACTCAATTAGTACTATATTCTTCATCAATCTTTATTATATTATCTTTCTTATATTTATTTTTTTCATTCATTTGATACTATATCAATTTTATATACATATTTTGAAAATGTTGGATTACTCTTGATTTTTTAAGAGCATCCAAGGGGGATATATTTCACTGATCGGTGAGACATGGATGAAAAATAAAACTAGGCTATTAAGAGGAGTAAAAGGACTCTGCTGCTACGTACATTACATTGGATTATTATTAGATTACAAGATATGATGATGATGATGAGTTCCTGCGCAGCCACATGGAGATGGGTATAACTGTGCAGCTTTTGCACCCTTTAACCTATCTGGATCTGCTACTGCAGGGTTTGAATGTATACTTTCTCCAACCCACGCTACACTACTTTGATGTCTACCACCAATTTTTTTTACTTTATAATTATATCGTTTATTGTGTGCTGTTAAGTGTCTTTTTAATGTGTAGCTTTTGTAACCTCTTCAACTCATTGTTTATCTTAAGATTCTTAACTTATTCGATTAATGTCTATCGTGCCGACATGTCGTGCGCATATTTAATTACTCTTTTCAAAGATATATGTAGAATCCAACTAACCGATTAACCACTTTCTAGAGAAATAATAATAATAAGATTAAGAATTTGAAAATTCCAACTTCTGACTCTATTTCGGCCTCTCTACGTTATTAACTTTCTAAAGTAGGAACTCCTTGATTCTTAATTAAACTTCTAAGATATAAGATAATAACTATTTTTTATGATCTTTCAAGATCTTCGTAAGTGGGTAACACTTTGCTTTTTAAAAGTATATAATATTGAAGTTAGAATAATACTAGATCTATAACTAAATCCTACAATCAAATACTTACAATATAAGTTGATAAAATTTTACTAGATATATAACTTTTATTTTTCATTGTTTTTTTTTATCTTCTAGTAAATTTTCACAAATTTAGGTTGTAAGTGTAACATTGCCCTTAAGGTAAATATATTCATATGTATAATTGAAAGAATTTAATTTTATATTTATGTAGATAGTGCACTATCTTTAAAGATAATGAATATTTTTTTGAAAGAGATTGAATGTTTCATAATTACACTAGAAAAATAGATTATTGTGGTGATCAATAAATTATTAATCACTTAAAAGGGTTACTCTTTAATTGAAAATTTGGAATTGCAATTTATTAAAGAAAAGTGATGTTTCAATAATGTTATTAGGTTAGTTTTAGAATTCATCAAACATGTATACTAAAGTATTAATTGAAAGTCATCATATATAAATTTATTAGTTTTTATAGTATATGGATAATTACGAATAATATAACTGAAAATAGTAAAGCAAATCTAAACAAAAATTTTTTACGTGGTACAGACAGCAAGAGCTGTAATCTACTATGTTGTATGTATTTATACTTGACTTAGGACTCTTTACATTGGTAGACACCTGCTCACTCACAAACTTAATCTATGCAAACATGATCGCCCTTAATCACAATAATAGTCATTCACACACTCTTTTGATGCTGTTCTTTTTCTGTTACTATTATCTTAACTAAACATAGTTAAAAATAACATAACACTCGTAACTGGTAGATACCTATGTAATTACTCAACTCTTTTAAGCTCACACAATCTTTAACAATTAACCAAAACCTAAAGCTTTACACAAGATATAGAAAACAAAGAAAATGACGCACTCAAACTTGTTCTTGCTTGCTCTCTCTCTATTTTCCTTGAATGCGTTGAATACACTACTTCTTCATAGTTTTTATAGTCTTTGACATCAATTACAATCCTTATCATGATCCTATAAAATCTCAATGAAACTTATAAGAAAAGTTTAGATAACAATCAAACATTATAGGAAGTGATAATATACTCTTATAAGTAAACTAGAATACTTAAATAATATCCTAATCTAATAAGAGATAATCAATGAAAATATAAAACTTCTTATTCAACTAAAATACTAAATCCAAACTTATTCTATTCTAGTGAAAATTCTACTAGTACAAAATATCCATATAAAATAAATGAGATTAAAAATATCTATATTTAATATTTTTATTCACATAATGACAAATTAATCACGTGCAATACACATGCCATATGCATCACATGTGACACCAACAAAATCGCTCCTAACTAGTTGTTACATTGCTTCCTGAATTTTTATAAAGCTTAGAGACATGTAAAGCAAAGGAAATTTATACCTATTTTCAAAAAAAAAAATTTTGATATCCCTATAATTAAACTATTTCTTACTTAATTAACTAAATCAAGTACTAGTTAGTTACCTAGTTAATAAGTCTCTTCATAAACAAAAGAGAGAACGGAATGGCAAAGAGGAAATAAGAGGTAGAAACGAGGGCAAACTGGGAAGGACGGACAGTAAAGAAAAATCTAAAAGGGCCCTCGACGGACCCGCCAGCCAGAGCACCCTCCAATTTCACAACACCAATCAAATTTTATAGACAAAAATTTATAAGAGGAGATGATGTGTGTCAGCGGTGGAGGAGAAAAATTTAAATCAAGCAGACTAGACTACGTTGATTTGACGAGCCGATTCGATATCTAATTAAATAGTGATATATTAATGCCATAAATAACAATTAAAAATCATAATTAAACCAATGTGTTAAACAAAGAGAAAATGATAATAAAATGAATTGAAAACCGAAAAAATCTAGTTGAGTTGTAAAACAGGAATGGCTAGATATGCCATCTTTATACTGTAAGTTTTTCTGTTTGGGAGATGAGAATCAGAGAAAGATGAGATGATGATGGATAGATGGATGGATGGAGGGCTGTGATTTGAGGAGGAGGTACACGTGAGGAGAAGGAGAAGAAAACAAAAGGCAAAAGAGTTTGGTGAGTGAGAGGGAGAGAAGTGAACTTATCTGGCAAGCTGTCTCCAACTTGTTTTGACCAAACCCACAGCTTTAATGTACACACTTGAGCCCCACTTTCCGGTTCAGTTTTACTCACATGCACTGTTTCGCACCCCCCACCCACTTCTCTTGATTCAAATGGTAAGGTAAAATCACATTCACTTCCCTTGAAGTTTTAGTTTATAAAACATAGATCCATTAGTTTCCAAAACTCCAAAATCTCAAATACTTCCAAGCGAAAGTCTCGAATATATCTGTTGAATCAGATTAGCATAATAAGATGACACATTTATACAATCAGAAGTTGACATGTGATTTCTTTCTTCGAAACTTAACAAGAGGATTTCATTCTCTTTGGAGGCTATGTTTGTTTTTGTTTTTTTTTTTAAAAACTGTTTTCTGAAAATGCATAAAATTATGATCAATACTTGTAAAATAATATCAACCACGTTGCATTTTCAAAATAAAAAAAAATAGAGCCAATTATATATTCTTTCTAAATTTCGTAACATAAACTCAAAATACATAAACAAACACTATTATATAAGTTGATGAATCTGCATGTCAATTTGTAACATATATATATATATATATATATATATATATATATATATATATATATATATTTATTTATTTATTTATTTATTTATAGATGCATCTGCCGGCACTTGTAATACATGCACTTGCATGAAGAAGCCCTCAATTTGTAGGAGAAAGGACTAATCAAAATCCAATATAATTTGTCTAAGTTGATGAATTCAATCTAATTTTAATAGGTTTTGATTATTGAAATTGAATAGGATCGGATTGGATTTAACTTCTCAAAATTAAATTGGATTGAATTAGTAATCAGATTTGCTCAGTAGATCGATTTACAAGCTAATTTAATCTAATAACTAACTAATATTAAAACGAGCCGTGGAAATGTACCAAATGTTAATATTATATATTCAAACTTCACTTAAAAATGGATGAATATTGATATTTTTGTACATTATTAATTTAATATATTTGTCGTCTAAGGGCTAATCTGATATTTAATATCGTACACAATTTGATGGATTTCAATTGGATTACATTTTAATTTTCTTAAAATGGATTGGATTGGATTAAGCTTTTATTTCATTTTTAATTGGACTAGATTGAAAAGTCTAAATTGTTGGATTGGATTATCAATGAAATCTATTGATATTGACACTAACAATTGTAGGTGCATATTTTTGAAGTTATATTAACTCTCTTGTCAAATTATTATTATTATTATTATTTTCTAATCTTCTTAACATGTACTCTGAAAACATGGTTAAAAAATTTATAAATAATGACTACTTTTACTACTATTTAAGAAATATATATTTTTTATGTTTTAATAGTATCATTCCATACAATAAAGTGAAAGATTAAGAGTATTATTTTAGTCATTAGACAACAAATTCTGAGGTAAAAGAAACATTAATTATTTGCTTTATCATTGTTAGTTAAGGTTAAAAAATCAATAGACCTTTAAGTAAATTATCCCTCATAAGAATTAATTTTCGACTTCAAATATTGTACCAAGCAAGTCTTATATGTGACGTTTATATATTAGTTTTATTAGCTTCAAATTCAACAAAATCTAATTACAGGCCCTGGAATATTACATCTTCCAATACACTTTTATGAACAAATTTTATCAATTGTTTACTAACACAAAGCTATAAATGTCTTGAAGAAATCCTTGATAGGGGGTATGAAGTCATTTGTTTGACAACTTCACCGTTTTTCATTAGCAAATGGCTTAAGAGAGTTTGTTAATATAAGCATCTTTAATAACTTCTAAAAAAGTTAGAATAGAAAAATGATAATTTTTAAATTGAGTGGGTTTTCTTTTACCATTGAGACAGAATATAAAGGCATTATATGCAACAAACCTTTTATAATATGCTTATAAGTTATATTTTATCATAAATTAGTTAACTATATATATTTAATATAAGACAATAGAAACATTATTATTTTTTATTCTCTTTGATGTTATCTACCACGTAAGCTCTTGTAGTTTCTAGTCCTAATTCAATTGAGAAAAAAATCTTGACAAATAGATGTGTTCTAGATACATGCATTCATGTACAAGATCTTTATCCTCTACATGTGTGGTCGCCACTTTGACAATGTTAGTTATCAACAAAATGTGTCTAACAAAAGTCAAAGTTTTAATAATTAGTGCAAGTTTTTTCCCCTTAGATAGAGATGACAAAGCACATTATGTGCCCTTAGACAAATTCATTTCTGTCAACCTTTTACATTTCTTTAGAATTCTCCCTCACTTTCTTTCTATCCAAACAATTTAGATTAGATCGAAACTTGGAAAATAGGATAATGAAAACTTCACAATCTTTTCTAAATCATATTTTCATTTTCTTGTTTGTTTCAAGTGTGACATGGCATGGTAGAAAAAACTTATCAATATTGTTCATATTATTTATAAAAATGATTTTTGTAATTCGTAATATCATATTTCTAACGAAGATTATTAAACTTGTAATGTGGAATATCAATTCATGGATAATGTTATATTTTATAGTAATATGGAATACCGATTCAAAAGTAATATGTGTTGTATATTATAAGGTAATATTGATCATACCTTCGATTGGCTTGAGAACTAGCAGTAAACAGCATCTGAAATTTGATAATACTCTTTTGATCATACCAGGTCCAGATACAATATCTCAGCCTCGGCCTCAGGGCCCGATTATGAACTGCCCATACACGACAATTTACAGGCTGTGCCCATTATGCATGTCGGGCTGCTATCAAACAACATCTTCGATTTTTATTTTTATTTTTGATTTTAACTAAATTCATATCTTATATATTAACTATATACCATCAAGGATGGTCTATATATAATTTTTAAAATTTAAAGAAAATTATTTTACTTATTTTACAATGAGAGAATCTGCTCATAATCAAGTAAAAGATCACTGAAAATTAGATAATAATTTCTTTAATATATTTGTTTTCTTCACTATGGACTCGAGAGACGTAACACAAGCCCTCGTTTTCTACGAAATATAACAAAATAAAATGCATAACAATTCTAATATATTTTAGCACATAAAGCATCAAGCTATTCAAACATGCTTTCCATAAAGTGCCTTGGCAAGTATAATTTACATGCAAGTTACAAAAGTGCTTCTTTTCAAACTATTTCGGCCTGGCATGACAAAAATTGACGTCAAGAAGTTGTTCTGGCATGATCCTTACCCAGCAACAAAAATGATCTCAGCCATAGTAAACTATCTGTGTCTTAGCTTAGCCACCCAATAGAAACATGAAAGTCAAATTCGCATAATAAGAACTCTATATGCTTCTATGCGCTATGACAAGTCTTCATGGTAAAGATGAAGGCCAAGCCCAAGGCGTGCGCAAGCTCGACGGAACGCCATTGCTTCCGCCTTCTGTACAGCATCTCCATAACCTTCCTCATCCACTAGAGCAGTCCCTGTTGATTCCCTATATATCTTCGGAAACAAAATTGGGGAGAGAGAGAGAGAGAGAGCATTCAAGTTAGCCAACTCTTCATTGCACTCCTTTAGAATAAATATGATATTTCATATTGTCTTCTCATTTCTGTTCACTGAAAACTAAGCTTTTAATGATGAAAATTGTTGACAATGGTCTTTGGCATGCTTAAAATAAGCTTATGAAGAAATAGAAAATTCTTCCGTTGATGAGATAGTCCCAAATATGAGCTAAAACACAAGAGCTCACATCAATGTGAAGGTTTGGTAAATCCTAATCGCTCATGGTCTTTCTTCGTCTTACTATTCTAAATAACTAGTAATCCATTCTTCTAGAACAACTCGACCAACAAAGGCAATTGCACTTGCATTCATCATTCCGCAGACAATAAACAAACATACCCTTAACTCCAAGCATTAAGCCAAAACTTCACACATTCTTGTTTTCGTTTAGAACTAACAGTCAATCTTACATAAGGGAGTCTATCATAGAGTATCAACAGAGTTCAAAGGAAATACTTATTGAAAAGTTACCAGTTTTGCTTCATCCAACTGACTGTTAAGTTGTCAGAAATTCAATGTCCACGATTTTCATGTGGCCAAATGAGATGTTAAATAGATATGTAGGAGTACAAGAAAGGACTAACAAATGCTTCAAAAGGGTAAAACTGGAACCTAAAAAGGTAAGAGAATTATGTATATATTAAATGATGGAATCTCCAATACTAAAAACTAATTTCATCCACGTATTCTTTATGAAAAAGGAAATGGTAGAATGTAAACAGGGTAGAAGTCATGAAAAGTGACTTGATTTCTAAACAACTTAGAAATTATGACCCCAAATAGGATGGGCGGGGTAATGGAAGAAGGCACATGTCATCAACTCTAGCTAGTTTGGGATTAAGGCTTCACTGAGATGAGTTGGTTAATTGTTAGTTTATGGCGGAGATTCAAGATTCGTAGATGGTCATATCTACGAGAATGATCTACAATAATTTCTTTCAACCTGAGACCAAAATTTAGCAAGAGGAACCAAGCCTAAAACAGAATCAAAGTGTGCAATATCAAGAAATGTAATACCAAATTACCTTAAATCACATTACTTGTAAATAAATAAACAGAAAATAATCAATCCACAATTGAGGTTCATCAATCGAGGCCATTGAACAGGTTTGTTTAAAAGAACCATAAGCAGACACTTAGGTTGGAAGGGGTTAACCATGGTCACCTCTATATACAAACCAAGAATAAACTCACGATGAAAACTTTGATACTTAAAACTACTAATCAGCAGATACCAAACTCCTTACTTAACACTACCACACTTTGTCACATATCATACCAGTCAGCAATAAAAATGACAAACATCCATAAATACAAGTAAGAAAGAAAATGGAAAATAAAGATACCTCAGCATCAGTCCCATACAATGTAACACGATAAACAACCGTTACAGACTTGCCATCAGCAGAATAAACGATGTTGCGGACCTCACCAGACCATTCTGTAACACATGATCCTCAATTTAAAATATCAGTTCAAAATATACACAGTAATTTCTTTTTCATAATTCACATAACATCGCTACAATTCTAAAATTATCATTAAAATGTCCAAACATTTTTCAAAACCTCACACTAAAGTCTCACACTAGCATACAAATTTACCATTAGCTATTCTTCACCTTCCTTAGTCTAAGACAATCAGGGTCAACTTTCCTTAAAATTCACACAAAATCATCAATAAAATTTGAGAGAATTTTTTCAGAAGCCTGGAGAGGCCAATTCCAACAAAATTGACCCACATATAAAAAAACATACCAGGAGCATGAAGATTCATAATCCGGTTGACAATATGCCTATAAAGAAAAAAAAAAACAAAGGTTAGTTAAAACGATAACAAAACATAAAAAAGATACAAAACTGAAACGGATTTGCAGTGGCATGTACAGAAAGGTTAAGACTTGAAAGATTACCAGGGGATGTATTTGATGGAGAACCCATCTTCATTGCGGAGTTTAAGAAGAGAATCAGGGACTTTCTTGTTGAGCTCTTTAAGAATCTCAGACAAGGGTCTGCTTATGCCCGATGTGGGAACGAAACCTGGGTCTTCTTCTTCTTCTTCTTTGAGAGTTGTTTGAGTGCGAGATGGTGAAGCAGAAGCTTGGGATGGTTTTGGTGAGTAGAAACGGTGAGAGCTTTGAAAGAGAAGAAGGGATTTTTCGAAAGAAGAGTGAAGAAAGATACGAGAGGAGAGAGAGGTTCTTAGAGAGGGCATGATCGCTGCCATTGTGGCTACGGAAGCCAAATGGTAATGGTAAAGGCGAAAAGCCCCCCTTTTGGCTGCTCAGCTCTTCTGGGTTTTGTCTCTAGAGGCGACAGCGAGTGGGAGTGCGTCTCGGTTGTTGGCTCTTCGCCGGTCTTTCGGGTCAAAAGAGTTACCATAACAAAAATTTGGTGTTTGAGAGAGAGAGAGAAAAAAAAACCTTAAATTTAAATATGAATTGTAAAAATAATTTTATTATTAAACAATTACATGATATGTTATATTTACTTTTGGTTGTAATCATAATACCTAAATATTTAAAGATGACGATCATTTATAAAATGGTTATTAACAATTTATTTTCTAAGGTTAAGTAAAAATATAAATTATTTTTTATAAGATTTGAAATTATAAATTGTTCCTGATTATTGAATTTTACCGTTAAGTTAAACAGAATAGGGGTATTATTAGAAATCAAACTCGTGTGATACAAATAAGGGATATTAACAATTTAACCTCTGAGATTAAGCGAAAATAAAAATTTTTCCATCTCGAGGATAAAAATAATTAAAAAATAAGGATGAAAATAATAATAATAATTAAAAATATTTAAAACTTTATTAAATAAATAATAAAAAGTAAATTTGAACCAAATTGAATTCATTCCTTAATCCGAGCTTTAATTAACAAACCAAAATTGGATGGTGGCGAGTTCTAGTAGAGGAAAGGGAGGAGAAGTTGGTGATGGGAGCAATTTCGCGAATGAAGAGAAGGAAACGACGATTGTAGAGGTGTCAACTCATTTCATGTGTATCGACTTATTTAATTGTTCCTGTGAAGACATGAAACACGGATTCGACACAGTTATTAAATGTGTCGTCCACATGTTGTAATCGTATCATATTTAATTAACATAATTTACTTAATTGTTTAACCTAATTATGTATAGTATATCATATTTTATATATTTATATCAATTAAAATTATTATTAGAATATAAATAATTGTTAGTATTAAAAATTATTAAAATTATTACAATTTACTATATAATAAAAAAATTTCAGTTTTATAATATATATGTTGTAAGTAGTTAGAGAAGGAGGCGGAGGAAGAAAGAAATATAAGGGTATTTAAGTAATTTTAAAAAAGCGAGTGAAAGTGTTTGTATTTATATAAGGGTATTTTGATCGAATAGCATATATTATCCACTCTCTCATCTTTTTTCATTTAATTTAATATCGAAATTCAAAAATAAGGGGATAATTTGCAATTTGCGGGGGGAACTTATATTTTTGTTTAATCTTAGGGGGTAAATTGTTAATATCAAATGGCGAACATAATGTTATTTTAGTAAAATTATGAATTATTTTTTCTCTCTCCTATTTCTCCGTTTAATTTAATAACAGAATTCTAAAATCAGGGAGTAATTTATAATTTTAAATCTTACAGGAGATAATTTGTATTTTAACTTAATACCAGAGTTAAATTGTTAATAACCCTTTATAAAAAATAAAAAATCTTTTATTTGGATATTTTTTAATCTCCTTAATAAAATATTAAAAAAATATGATAATTAATTTCAAGAAAAAGTTTACGTTATAAATTTTTTATTGGTTAATCAAGCGTCATGGTCGAGATAATAAATTGGTGTACTTTTGATGATATTACCATTCAGTTGTCCGCTGATACTAAATGAATATGTAATCAAGTATAAGTATTAAGTTACCAAGTAAAGTTAGACATATGTCAAACAATTTATTTAGCTCTCAAATGTTATATACAAACTAAAAAAAAAAGAAAAATTGTATTGGAATAGAAAATTAGGTAGGAAATCTAAATTTTAGGAACTATTTTTAATTTGCATAACGGCCTTCCAAGAATTTTAAAATTTTTTTAAGTTTTTCCAAAAAAAAGGGAAATAAGGTTAAAAGTTAATTATTTTTCACTTTATTGATTTGATGATTTTATCTAATCAAATGTTAATCTATGATAATAAGTAATATTTAAAATTAAAATTTGGTTAACAAAGTAGAATGAGAAAATTAGAACTATAACTGACTATTTCTTTTTAGGAGATAATGTCATGTTTACAATAAAGTCAATCTTATAAACTATGTACTGTTATTATATAATTGTTAGATCAATTATCTTGATTAGTCTTGTCTAATTTAAAAATTTATTATTTCAATCATATCCCATCACCATCAATTTATTGAAGTTGTTGCAATAAGATCATTCTCTCTCTCTCTCTTTTTTTTTTTTATTAATAACATGTTTTCCCATTTTTGTAAAAACAAAAAGAAACTAATTAAAATTACATGCAAACCATTTGATATGTAGATATTATTTCAGAGTGTAGGAAATATATATGATTCTGAAAGAACAAAAGACTTGACATAGATTCACATTCTAATGCTAGGAAAATAATATCTCAACATAAAACACACTTATGCATATAAGAGTACTTCAGATTTCTTCTTCTTCTTCATCTCTCTCTTTTTTTTTTTTCACTTTTGTTTTACTCTTCAACTCCTTTGGCTCTAATTGGCCTGGTGATCAGAAGTTCCTGAGAGTCATGTTTAGTATATTGAAAGGGTAAGAATCCAAAGTTGATCCATAAAAAGCCCGTCGAGCAAGAATGGCATTCACAGCTTCTGTTGGATGGAAAGCATCCCAAAACACATATTGATTCCTATTTGGGCATGGCAAGAAAAATGGAAGACATGTTATTACATCTCCTTGGCTCGTCCTTATTCCACAGCAACCTCTATCAACTGTGTTGAATCCTGAAAATTAATGCAAACTCTTATTCATTACTAGATGAGTAAAGAATAAAAATAAATAAAAAATATTAAATTATATGACATGATAATTATCCATCCATAATTTTCTGTCAATTCAAGTTGTAAGAATGGTTGACTGTAAATAAGTTGTAAGTGTAATATTATTCAATATTTAAAAATAGATTAATTTTATCACATATAATTATGTTTTTCTAAAAATTTTGAAAAACATTATTATATTCATAATTTTTTCTAACCTATTTTAAAAGTCGCACTTTCTATAAATAGAACAAGTCAAGTTTTCCGTCAGTAGAGAAAAGTAAGTTGTAAAACAAATGATTTGATATGTATATTAATATATTAGGATCGACAAATTATTTTTGTCTCTCTTTTTTTTTTCTTTTTACAAAATCTATTATAAAAGTGTCTTTGATAGCATTAAAAAATTTTAAGAGGAAAATTGATGCTCATGCAATTATTGAGTGAAAAATTAACCCACTCGAAAATCTTGAACGAAATAAATAAATTGCATGCAAAAAGGCTTACCATAAGCTTGAGGATTATTTAGTATGTCACCCATTGCAGTATAAGTATTACCAACAGCAACGAGAACACCAGGGCGCCTGTTCAGTATATCAGCCAGTAATTTGAGTCCTTCGTTAAATGTTCCAAGTATCTGATTAGAATAATCGTAACATCTTTCCGGCGGCGCCCGACCTGTAGATCTCTGGCTAGGGATGCAGCCAAGAGGTCCAATTCCAGCCAGAAAGAACTTTCTTAGTCCTACACTATTCAATGCCTGCAACAACATAGAGACACGTCCAACATTGCAACCAACTTTATACCCAAACTATATATGCAGATTATAATAAAAAAATGAATAATGTGAAAGTACCACAAGTTGCCTTGCATAGTGATTGAGGAGAAGATTAGCAAATTGTGGAGGAGTGTAGTTGGAGGTAAAAGGGTATTGCTGCAGGTAGTTGTTGATGTAGTCATTGCTACCAATCACCACAACTGCTAAGGATCTAGCCAAATAATTATTCAAATTACTTCCCAACATTGGTCTTAGTTGACTCAATGTTCTCTCAAAATTTATCACTTGTTGGCTCAGGCTATACCTCTCTCCCTGCATATAAACATGTTGATTTGTAAAGAGTGTAGTATCATTTTAAAGAGAATGTTTAAATATTTATGGTCAAAAGGAGTTGAAATGAGGATATATAATGGAAGGATAGAGTTTTGGTGAGTGAAATTTACATAATTTTGGCCAGACTCATCAAGGATGCCGCCAGCTGCTGAAGCATAATTGACTCCACCAAGTATTCTAGGTCCAATTGTGGTGGCATCGGCAAAGGCTGGTGGATAAGGCACACCCAACAATCTTGCTATACAATGCAAACAAGAAATATTTTATAGATTACTTAATCTGCATGATACCCAGTAATTGATCATTTAAATTGTGCTATATATATATAGAAACTTACCAAGAAAATCAACAAAGGTTTTTCCATTGCAAAATCTGCCTGTAGTGCCATAATCGAAATCGATACCATAGGGGAAATAGTTAGATTTTGCCGTAGATCTGAGGAAGTTGTTGTTACCAGCATCAACTAATGAATCTCCAAACACAAAAAACCCTGAAACAAGCTGAGATTCCACAACCCAATTTGATTGATTAAGCACTACAAGCACCATCGACAAGGAAAATGAAATCCTTCTATTAAAATTGGTCTCCATCATACTCCTACCGCTATTACTTAAGATCCCCTTCACAACAGAATTGAATTTTTTTTTTTTGAAAACATATATAAAGGTGGTGAAAGATATTGGTAAGTGTTGTGATTGTTGTCCATATTTTGGAACGGCTAAGGATGAAGTTATTGAATGCATGCAAAAAAATCCAGAAAATGTTACTTTTTTTAAGGCTTTTTCAGTTTGAATTTTTTAACGTACGTCCATTTTTGCTTGTTTAGTGTTGAGTTTGGCTGGTTGCCACTTGCTTAGCTTGATGATGCTACATTGCATGTGAAGAAAGACACATGCAAGTCCCTGCTTGCTCTCTAGAAAACAACAAAATTTGATGATAGTAATGATTGATGTAAGATGATGCTGGATGCTGCTAATTATATGCAGCTTGTTGTTGGATATATTTAAACGTCTGTGGATTATCTGGCTATCTACACTTATCTCTTTAATCGAAAAGACAAGCCAGTTGACGACCATGTATGGTAATTGTTAGTTGCCTAATTCTGCTTTTGGATTAGTGTAAGCCACTTTGCGCATGTGGGGAAAGATGAATCAAAATGAAAATTCCGGACTAAAGTAGAAAGAAATCGGTATATATAAGTTTTCATTTTAGATCTAGATTTATGTGGAATATATATAACATAACGATATATTTGCCCAATTTGATAGTTAAAAAGGAGGGGTTTGTGCCTGATTATCTACTTGGCGAGGCACGTTAACTGACCAAGATGATGATTAGTAGTTAGCTAGTATCTGAGGATGATAAATCACAATGGGGTTGAGACAACTCCAAAACTCTTTTATAGGAATTGTTGTAGGGTGTTTTTAGATCTCCACATGACCAACTTGCTTCTGTCTGCGGTGGTCCAAGAACAAGTGAATGGGCAACTCTTCATGGATCCTGGAAAGGAGAAATGGGTTAGAAAGCAAAGCTAGTGTTGTCAGCAGTGGTGATGATTGGGCATTTAGACTCTCAAATGCTCAAGTCAATTCTAGTGTTGGTGATAGTGTATGGTGAGCTCTTAAACTTACAAGTGTCAAAAGAGTACTGATAATGGAATGTGCCTAAGGTTTTGTATCCAAGTGACAAAATGATTATTCAATAATTAAAGATACCTTTTATAATTGGGATTTTTCTGATGACCAGCTCAATTCATTTTTCTTAACCCTCAATACTCATTTATGGTCCATTAGTCGGGATCGTTTGGACCATCACTACCAGCGATGGTGGATGTAAGAGTACGATGATTCTCTTTTTAGAAACAAAGTGACACTTTTAACAATTACTGGTTGTTTGCAGGGAGTCCAGCAACACGCTCAGACAACTTCCATGCATCTCTATCTTCGCAACTGCACGTCAAATACTTCAGAACTTGACCCTCCATATTTCCCATAGGCTTTAATGCTTTTCTTGTCAAGTTTTGGGCCAATAATGGGCCGTTAATTTAGCCTCTTGCTGGACACTCATAAGCTTTAGGAGTTCTAGGGCCCAATTCAAAATTGGTAATAATGGGGATATTTGATTTGATTTTTACTAAAGAAAAAGTTCCAAGTATATCTTTAAGGATTAATAGAGAAACTATTAAGAATGAAAGAATGTTTTAAATCTTAACTGCACATATATAGATAATAAAATAAGTATGATACAAGAGTAAATTGTATAAACTTAGAAGAGGTCCTAATGCTAAATAGTGACATGGGTAATGTTAGGTATACAACTAAGTTATATAACCTAATTCATACAGTCTGACATGACATAAATTTATTAAGTAGGTAATGAAAAATAAATTAAATAAATTTTAATAAATACAGTGAGACTTATCAATCCAATGACTTTATATCAAATCAGGTTATATAAATTATATTGTATAATTTGATTGTATACCTATTATTATTCTAACGATATATCATATAATTTGATTGACTGGAAGCCTAGAAGTTGTTTCAAGAGAATGATTGAGTGGAGATATGGCTTCAGAAGTGAATGTTTGATTTGGATTTGGGCCTATATATTTTCTTCATTAGTCTGTTGCTTGAATTAGGACGCAAAGAAGGGGCACAAGAAGCTTGTCCAAGTTAATTGGTGTGCATCCAAAATGCAGGCCTCGAAGAAACGCTAGTGATAATTGAGCTCCGAATGCGTTTAGTTTGCCTAGCACCAGCTAAGGATCCAGATCAGGCTAGCTACTTGCCTGATTCGGAGAAAGTTATGAAAGGAAAGATGTCCTGCAAAATGTGCCAACAAAAAATAAATAAATAAGTACAGGGTATATCACATCTTCTTTACAACTAAATTATAAATTCATGTCATGTACACATTATTAATTTCTCTTGTATGTTCTAAGAATTAATACAATTTATGGATATTTATTATAAATATATGCACAAATAACAGTTGATTGCCTTGTTTGTATAGTGACATACATATATGTTGTACTCAGTTAACATAAATATATGTGAAATTAATCATTGAATTAAAGAATGTGCTAATTAGTTTTACACAATGCACTTTTATTAATTTACTTCAGTCGGAAGAATAAGAGCTAAGAAATATAAATCTAGATAAAGAGTGAAGAAAAAGTTTTTTTTTTTTTCAATTGAGAAAATTCAGAGAATATATTGGAGAATTGCTAAATAATATATAAAAGAATTGTTTTCTTACATATAGATCAAATCCTTCTCTTATCGTGACTACAAAAATGAATTCTTTTATAAAAATAATACTACACATATTCAACTTATCATCATTAGACAATATATCTATGAAACATGACATGATGCAATATTATAAGCTAAAAATGAATTCTTTCATAAAAATAATACTACACATATTCAACTTATCATCATTAGACAATACATCTATGAAACATGACATGATGCAACATTATAAGCTATATATGTAAAATTTAAAAGAAATAAAAGGGGGAGATTGTTATTAAGTAATAGTTAATGTGACAATCACCTAATTTTTCATAGATTAGATCATAAGAAATTAATTACGTAAATAGAATATATGAGCAGTATAATTCTTTTTTGGCTGACGTGCTAAGTTAGTAGGGAGTGACATTATTTTGATCTTGTAGAAAGATTATGCAAGATCATCTTCGCACGATAATGTTTCTGAATAATTAGAAGGCATTATCTAATAAAGACTATTCGAATTGAAACTGTGTTAACGAAAAGTTGATCAGTGTTGATGTAAAATAATATATGAACCTATAAATATACCATATGTTTTCCATCTTTCAACTAATATCTACAAGATAACATATGCCAGTGGACTGGGTGGGATTCCTCAACCTTAGGCTGCTTGTGTAAGTTCGTTTGAGTGTATATAGTCAAGTCGATCGAATTCTACTCAATTGTAATCTAGCTAGGGTTGGTTATGTCAAATTCTACTCAATTTTATTCTAGCTAGTGTTGATTCTTCCCTTATTTTTTTTAATCACTTCCAATCGCAAAAGAATATCCATATTAGATATTATTTATTATGAATGCTCATGCGCCAAAACTGCTGTTCCTTTTGTATTTAGACCTAAAGCGTATTTGATTGGACTTCTTTACTAGTCGAAAGAGTTTTTTTAATGTCATATGCTCTTTTAAAATTTTTTTATGCCGTTTGACTGCCACCTGATAAGAGCTTTTGGATGATTAAAAAAGCTGTTTTACATTAATTGGAAGAAGTCCAAAATTGAGACTTTTGGGAAAAACTCTTTTTGAGCTTTTTTTAAAGTTTTGAAATGTCAAAGATACCCTCGTTTATTAAATATTTTACTTTATTATTTTCTTATAACAAAACTTAATTTTCATAATTTAATCATAAAATGCTTCTATATTTGTCCTATCAAACAATCAATAACTTTTTGATAAAAACTTTACTTTTAGAAGCTAAACTTAATTCAAAAAGATCTATTTCAACAAACTCTAATTGTAAAAGTCGAAATAAATAGGCACTAAGCCAATAGCTTTCTTGACCTTCATTTTATGTATTTTGCTTTGTCTAGTTGTCTCCTTCGTTTCATGTGTGCAGATAGCTAGCTAGGGGGATCGAATTCGAAACTCAAATAGTATTACTACTCATAAATGTTATTTAAAAATGTTATTGATTGAGTAATATTAATTTACTTAATTTGTTTGTTGAATAGAAATTTTAATGTTGAGATTGTATTAAGATGAATGAATAAGAGTTTGTCACCAATATTTCCCTCAGACATTTTTAAATTATTATAAGATCACAAGTTCACAGCCTATTTTACAATAAAATACAAATTACACGTTATGTCGAGTGCTGTCAAAATAATTCTAGCTATCAAATTCTATATATTCGCTTTTTGGATATCGATATGCTTATTCCTATACTGGAGAGAATTTCTTTGAATTCAATGGGAGAATCAAGCAAATTGGATTTTATTTAGTGCACAAATATTTGGTTTAGTGACAGCAATATGACAAATAAGAACTAATTAATTAAGTCTTACAAATGCCATAACTTTACCTAAACTAGGCTTACATTACACCATTTTAAATTTTGAAAATCATGCCACATCCACTCTGCTTCTTCGCAGATTCTTGATAAATTTGGACCAGATTTGGTTTCCACCCATTGAATATGCGGAGTAATAATGTTATACTTATAAACTTTGTATATAAAATTAATGTGGTATCACTCATTTAATGACACATGAATCATAAGCATTTATTACATGGATAACTCATATTAATATTTTCATAAACTTGATTATATCAATTTCGTATATATATTTTATATACATACTTTATACATGTAGCATTACTCATATGGAATGTATCATCGTTGTAAAGCTATTAATAATGTGTAGGAAGCCCTAACACACAAAGCTTAATTTGAGAATGTTAGGAACTTGCTGTTTGCTATCTACAAGCAGCTTTACAGAGGTGAAATGATCAATCTATTGAATGAATTTCAAAATTTTAACCCGATATTCGTGAGACAAAAAATCATGGAGAAAAACTTTCCCATGTGATCATGATTGCAAGGCCAGCAGTTCATGTACTCTATAGTCTAGGAGTGGCTTAGCTGGTGCCGTAAGACACTTTTCACAATATCTATATAATCATATTCGTATTGTAAATGGTTGGGGCGACACAAGACTTAACGTAAGGCTTTTTGCAATTGATCAAGGACTATCTCTACGATAGAGATCAATGAGTACATTATTATTTATCAAAAGCTGCTCTAGAAGTCCTTATAATAAGTTGTGACATTATTAGAAAGCTATAGCTAGCTAGCCAGCACAACTATGGAGCATGTTTTGATATAATTTTCAACGTCACCAACAAATCTACTCATTGAATAGAAGCTAGCATTACAGACAAAAAAGATGACGTTTCACCTATTTCGATCTTGATTACTTGATATAGCTAGTGTTGTCAAATTAAGAAAAGGAGAAGTGATTGTCTTGAATTGGTTATATAGTAAGTTGCATCATAGATGTCCTTTCATATGTTTGGGAATAAAAAGGAAAAAAAATGAGAGAATGAGAGTGAATGATGGATCGATATTTTGCTAGCTATAGCGATTGTTGTAGCCCACAAGAGAAATGAAATGGTGGCAAGTTGCCTTATTGCAATACAATTGGTCATAACAGTTCAGGACCCCAAAAAAAAAAAAAAAAAACTCTTCTTGATATCTATGATGAGAAAAAATCTGATGGTATCTGGATTTTATTGATGCATATCAGTTACACACAAGCTCTCTAGTGATAAAATTCTTCGACACATCGTCTACAGATACAGTTGCCGTCACTTCGTTCCTCTCCTGGCCCAAATAGAGCTAAGTGCACTCATCACTTGTTTTGTTTGATATGGTAATGGAATTGCTTGATTATACTATTTAAGTTATTTGCTTAATATTTTCCTTCATGCGTAAGAATCCTACCTATAAATAGAGTTTCACTTTTCTTATTTTCTAGAGATCATGTGACTCCAATATCATGTCAAGGAACCACTTAACCTAAAAGCTTAAACAGCAGATAAGAGTTTCAATTATGGGATTTCAATTAGTTAATTTAGCTGTTTTTAGTTCAATATGATAATATATATATATATATATATATATATATATATATATATATTATTAATTAGTTTTAAAAATTTTAATTCTTAATTAATAGAAAATCAAACTCATCTGCCAATCAATTGATAATCTCATAGTTTGCAATTGGTTGAGTACATTAGAGTAGAATCTGTTTTAGAGATGTTCTAAGGGGTGTTGAGCAAATATTATGAATTAGAGACATTACAGAGTCTACACCTGTTTGGGATATTTGCTATGTTATTCTCACGCTTGGATAAATCACAACAATAATTAATTTCACGAAACTAGTCAAAAAGTGATAAGTAAAAGACAAAAAGGCAATAAAAGGGTTATTGAATTGTTGGCCAATTTACTAGATATGATCAAAAGAATATATCGCAAAAATCCACCCTTTTCATACTTCTCATAAAACCGTGCAAGAAGATCATGATTTCTTCTACTAAGCAC
Organism: Boswellia sacra; assembly: GCA_013180625.2. NCBI lineage: Eukaryota > Viridiplantae > Streptophyta > Magnoliopsida > Sapindales > Burseraceae > Boswellia > Boswellia sacra. Next base: position 3,017 of record SNVD02007364.1, on the reverse strand, counting down.
TTACCTGACCAGAATGCATGAAATCGGTATTGAATATCGATAATTCAGCTCAGCTTGTTAGACGGTTAAGATCATTTATTAATCAAAATTCAGAACTTTTTTTATTAGAAAATCAATTAAATACTCAAGTTAAGCCCACGTCTATAAACTTAAATTTTATAAAAAAGTGATAAATTTAATATGGTATCAGAGGTTATTAGATCAGGTTAGAGTTTGTGATAATGTCGCACCATACAGTGACTTGCATGGCGCAGCAGCTATTGGAGTACTACAAAGGCAAGGGGCTATTGCTAGCTTTGAATTAATCGTTTGTGTGTCGTATGCCACACATCATGGCTCGTTGGCATTCACAGACGATTATAGAAATGAGCTAAACATCAAATCGATCTCTGTCCTCCCAATTTATTTAAAAAACTTCTTCTACCTGATATATATGTTGTAATTAACAGATCATAATGAGATCAAGAAGTTAAAGTAGATGTCTCTGGATGCAGTGGCTTGGTATATATGTGATGGTGATGTCACTTTCTCATCAGGTTTCAATTGGACAATTTAGACATTATTTTTAGCTTTCGTAGTAATTCTGAGGACATGATTAAGAATATATATTGTGTTCAGTTTTGTATGATTATATATGCACACACGTCGTCACAAAGCCGATCTTATCTGGCTAAATTTCTCTATATATACATGGGTGACTACACATATCAATGTATGTCAAGATATCACTACTTGTTTATTAAAGCTAGAATATAAATTCTACACAATTAATACTTAATATAAAGGGTATTCATTAAATGAAAGTTCAGTTACTTCTATATATAGATAATTATTCGACTGATAATAGTCCCATCAATGATGATAAGTGTCCGATTTATTATTATTATTATTTATGTTAAGACCTTATCGTAGAACAATATATTCAGAAGCCTATCTTTACAAAATAAATAAATAAATAAGGCTGTTCTAACTTGGTCCAAATTTGTACATTAATTTGTATTATTATTGATACATAGATTCTATGAGGCTTGTATTACACTACACAAAAGAGTTTGCACATTAATGGTATTGTTAATGCATGGACACAAAAGAGTTTGTAGATTAATAGTATTGTTGATGTAATGATTTTACGAGGTTTGCATCATTATGAGATATTGTCCGTTTTAAGTCGGAGTCTACACGATTTTGTTATAAAAAAGTCTTTCGTTAGAATGGGTGAATAACCTCTCCTCTTACAGAGCTATAAGTCGATCTACTATATAAGAGATGTAGGATGAGGTCATCACCTCTAATTTAGACGTAACGTGACATGTATAAAAGTTTGTAGTTGAAGAAAAATATTCCAGTTATAGGCACCAAGTTAATTACATGAATTGCATTAAAAAGTTAACCATAATGAAGAGATTTGGGACAGTTATTTAGATTTTGTCAAAAGAATTAAATTTTATCTGTGGGGTTGAGTTTCTGCTTTAATTTACTATTAAAATGCCACTATAAAAATTAATGGACGGGAATTAAATATTTAATTTGTTCAAGGGTTGACTGATATACGTATTTGAGCTCTATTTATAGAGTAACCGGTTAAAACCTGTTGGAAATCAAGTCTCTCATCATCACTGAAATAATAAAATCTTAGACCCAAAATGAGGGAATAAAAAAGAAAGAAGAAAAGATGAAAAGTGAGATCTTGCTGGCAATAGAATCTCAAAGTCAGAATGCTTTTGATCCTTTTTGTAATCAAATTCAAAATGTTTAACAAACTTTAATCATAATTAGGATCCTAATTTTCTCTTTTACTGTCATGCCACTAATTACTGCCTGGTTAATGTCTCACCCTCCATCTTTAATTGTCTCGTTAGAGGGGGATTCCACATATTGCAAATAGAAAATGGATAAAGAATGCAAATTGTAAATAAAAATTAATTAATTTTTATCAAATTGGGATGGTGGTCACGTTGCACTAATCTTTTTACACTTTTTCCTGACTGTATTCTATTATTGAGATTAGCTGTCGATTCGTACTCTGAAACTCATCCTCTCTAAGGATGTACTTCTGCACAAGTAGAAATTGTCAAAGATGATGATCCTGAATTTACATGTCCTGTAGAAAGTGATTCTGTCATATATATATCTAGCTCTCTATTAAGTTGTCCTTTCGATTGTAGCCTTTAGGAGTCACAATATATATGCCTTCAGCAATTTTTATTCTTTTGTTGTGACCCTGAACCTTGTAATATATATGCAAGTTTTAAGGTGAACTGAGAAACAAATGGTTTACATTATTTTATCCGTCAATTTTATTGGATATATATCCTTATATTTTGTAATAATGTTAGGGAAAAGAAGTTTCCAAAGATTACCAATTTTCTCACTAATAACCTTTCCAAAAGCTATGAGAAATATATCACTCTTAGTAATGGATTCTTTTAGACTTTATAAACAAATATGGTAAAATTAAAAAATAAATTATTTGAAAACCTTATTAATAGATTTCTTTAAGTTATATATCTTCATGATTTTGTTAGAAAATGATTTAATAAATTTGTTAATAAAGGTGTCTTTGATAATTCTTAAAAAAATTAAAAGAAAATTGATGAATTTTAAAACATTTGATAGTATAACGCATATTAAGAAAAAACATAAAGATATTAAATACAATTTTAATCAACTCATTATTTTTCTCTTAATCAGGTTATTCTGAATCATCCGAGATAATGCAATAATTTAAAAAAATATTTTTCATCTGGGATTGGTAGTTAAATTGGAGACATAGAATCTATAGTTGTCTCCCGCTGGCAACCACATAAGGAGTATACAATTGATAGTTGGAGAAAAAGAATGCCATGTGTCATATCCTAGCACAAGCTTATTTAGGTCTATTGTGTGTTCTTTATGACCACACAAACTTTTATAATTAATTTTTAAACGCATCAAAATAATGCCCTAAACAAAAATTCTTGACTCTTAAGTGTGTTCACGTTTGCTCTTTGGGGTCTAGAAAAGTCTAAAAGCAGTGA
>SNVD02007361.1:0-27940 GCA_013180625.2 Boswellia sacra | reverse complement strand
GGGCAAAGAATTTAGACTAAAAGCAAAAGCTTATTTTGAAGGTCCCGGTCTTCCTTGAATTAGACCAACTACATCCATTTCTTTATTTATTAATTTTCTTTCCTTGCAACAATAGGTAGGCACAGATTTTCTCCTAACAAAAGACCAGTAATCAGGTCTGTTACGTCCACACGTAACATATACCCTTCTTTCACACTAGATATAATCTCCTAGATCGAGAATACGGTCAAAGTTGACGAAGGGTTTTTGTCCCATCTAAATCACCTTGCTATCTAATTTTACTTTTTATAGTTGAGCAATATGATCTTTATGACGTACGTACTATGTGTGAGACCAGGCATAGAGATGCTAGCTTAAGTTTTAATACTAACCCATAAGGTAGTATCCAAGTGCATTGACCATAATATTAGATGGCCTTTTCTCAATATGCTCTTGTGATTCTCACTTCTCAGTAACGCTGGGGACAGAGATTATGATGGCCTTTTGATTTCGAGAGCTCCAGTTTTCGGCAGAATGTGCTTCTCCAGCAAAACCTTAACCACTTTGCACTTAAACAAAACAAGAATACAAAGTCAAGAAATCACTTTGTAGTAATGACTGAGTTGTTAAGGAATCCACTATATACATAACGGATAAAACATTTATAGAAGTCTTGGGATTGGATTCCCTTCTCATTAGAGTTTTATTGGAAGCAGAAATTCGTAACTTTTAAGCAAAGGCTAGTGTGGCATGAAGTTCCCCTAATATTCTGTTAAAGTGACGACCATCTTCATATGATAATCCTTACAGATTATCTACTCATCTGGCTCTGTGGGCTAAACACACTAGTCACCATGATTATGTGAATAATACTACATATCAACCCATCCACACATCTTAAGTGACTATTATTGGATGTGAACCGGTTGAATATGTAGAATTACTCATTATTGTAATTCTGTTATTAACATTCTACCACCATCGATTCTTAAAAAATCACGACACAGTAGTAAAAAGAAGCAAAGAACTAAAGTCTCAATATTAACCAAAAATAATCGTATGGCTTAACCCAACAGTTTGCCTAATGCACACACAAGATCTAACGAATGTAGCTTGTCCTAGCAGGGAATATGACAGGACGCAGAGTACAACATTGTGTTTCTCAAAACAAAATGACTTACCGGCTACATTTTCTAAAATTTTATGGTCTCACTCAACAATGAAAAACCAAGCCTAGTACCCATAGTTTGAGCCGTAGACGGAGCCATAACCTCCGGTATGGCTTGCATGTCCTGGATTGGAGGGGGGTGAACCATACATGGAACTATGAGCTGCATATGGATTATAACCTTGGTCCGTTGACCCACCACCCATCTGTGTTTGCGATGGAGCAGCTGCTTCAGCCATGAAATTCTGCAATACAAAAAAGATTCTATCAGCTTATAATACCATAAGAGTGCAAAGAAGAATCGTCCAAAAGCTCAGTGCAAAGAGTTAGTTGCAATACTTTGATAAAAATACCTTAAAAATACAAGAACACCTTCAGGAAGGTTTCTTTAACATGCCTAGCCATATACTTAAGCAATTCCCAAGATACTATTACTGAACTTAAAACAAGCAATTAACGAGGCAAAAAGGAAACCAACAGAGAAAAAACAAAAAAAAAACAAAAGAAAACAAAAAAAAACAAAAAAAAAATTATCAAGCTCAATAAAGTATCAGTATGCATGCACATATGTTAAACCGCATAGGGCCTTGAGACAGCAGACATAGCCATCCTTATTTTAACCAGGATGAGAATAAAGTTTCCAAGAACATACTGTATGTCAAACAAACTAGATGATATCAAAGAATACATGATATTGCTAGGCACCATAAATTTGCTAGAATTCCTATTACAAAACAATAACAGTCCCAAAGGATGGCAGGGATAAAAGATTTCTAGAGCCTGATGAAGTAAATGTTATCAGACCAATATAGATGTTAAGCAGAAACATTACAGGAAGAATTCTGCCATAGCAACACATACAAAGTAATATACATGAACACCAGCATAAGTACGCGAACAAAAAGAGAAATGTCCAGTTATCGGAAATTATTGGACTTAATTTAGTCTAAACCAAGATAAGGAACATTGCCTGTATTAGCTGCTGAGCAGTTTGGACTTGGGAAGCAGTTCCACTGATTTCAACTGTCATTTCCCCAGGAACACCCCTTGTTTCTTGTATAGTCACAGTTGCCCCACTAGATCGTCGGATATAGCTTATACTTGCACCAGCTGTCCCAATAACAGCATCGGCATAGGACAATGGAATTTGCATTTGCTGTGTGATCTGCAAAATCATATAAAAGATGGCCATTTAGAAGTCCAGAAAATTCCAATAATAAGAGTATTAAGCTCCGACAAAGACCAGAAACTCCGTCAAAAGCATGTTGAGACAACACTAGATTCATCTGGTCTGCAAGAAGCTTGCTGCAATTCTGGCCCAAGGAAGTTTTAAACCTTGCTCCACCCAAAATATTCAAAATTACACCATATTCTTACCACAAAACTTCAAATGCATAAAATATGGAAGTGAATATCTTTAGGAGCCCACTCAACCCCCATGAATTTGACAGAACAAGTATTCCCGTTAAATCTGATACTGCTGCTGCAGCAACCATCTTCACCCGAGTTTTGCACAGACCAGGCCCAAGTAATAGGAAACTAAGCATCAAACCCATATAAGAAAGACAGCCACAATATTCAATAAATGTCCAAGCTACTACCACAAAAAAGGCACTGTTACCACACCTTTTTAATCAATAAATTGACTTCAGAAACAGAAAATAATCAAATATACCTAATTTATATATACATATATAAGTGTCTTCCTGTCACAACAATCATTTTTTTCCCTTATTTGAAATTTAGCATGGCAATTACAGTACCCCTAGGGTTTGAGTTTGTAAAGGATTGCACTTGAGAAATAAAAAAGGTCAATTTTTCAACTCTCCTTTACCTCTCCTGGTCACTTGCAGAAAGTTGCAAAGGTGACTTCACCTGATCTATATGGTTTGTCAGGTATTACAAGAACATGCATTTTCTCGGCCACCCAAACAATAACTAGGTTCCTTATTACAGCAAAAAATTGAAAAAAAAAATGGCATGTACATGTTGGTAGGTTGAGTCATTCTTCCCTAAACTAAAGGAATCGAAATTATCATTCTGTTCTGTAGGTTTATCCTTAATGGCAGGAAAAACAGTTAAGACACATTCTGTATATATATTTTCCAGTGCAACCAAAAAGAAAAAAGAAAAACATGAAAAAAATAACCTGTGTTATCATGGATGGTGCTGACTGAGCATTTGAGGATGCATGGACTCCAATTGGGGCTTCTCTTCCGTAAGCAGAAATTCCTTGATGAGGCTGTTTCTCCATGGGTGGTGGCAGGTCTGCAGGAGGGTAATAATTGTCAACTTGCCGCGGAGGAGGCATGTACTGAGGATTAGGTCCAAAACCCGGACCTCCACTAGCATTTGGAGGAAGACCTTGAGGTGGACCCCAGGATTGATGAGGTGGCATGTGCTCCATTTGAGGATTTGGCATTTGCATCTGGTTTAACATAATAATTAACCCAGTAGTTCATAAGCTATACAGGATAAAGAGGTCAAGTAAAATTCTAAAGTACAGTGACAAAAGACATACATGCATTTCAAACAATGGAATTATACTGCGGTCAACTAAGAACTTCCTAAGATGAGATGCAATTAGCTCCACCGCTTTGTGTACACCAGATGGATCTCCTACTACTTCGACAACCCTATCATCTTGAAGAGCAAAGACTGGTAGATCTTCTGCAGCAAATCATTTAAATAAGTCCAGTAAGCCATATAAAAATACAAATCACAACGCAATCAGGAGTATGTAAAGTGAAAAAACTTGTATATAAAATTGTTCAAACAACATGATCAAATATTCACATGTAGTTGCCAAAGCAAGAATGTGTACTCAACAGTAGCCTAAGAGTTTCCAATGAAAAATATGAGATCCCAGGGATGTGGTGTGCAGGTCTCCCTGTATTTTACAAAATGCATTCAGCATACAGTAAACTTGGATGCCGCATCAGCAGTAACATGATTTGATGTTGGAATACTATAGCTGAAAGCTAAGACATTGATTGAGGTAATCGAGATGTAATGGTTAAAATAAACACAAACATATACCAATGAAATGTTAAAAATGGTCAGACATCACAACTTATTACCAGAGGCAGTATGTCAGCAATGCTAGAATGGTGACAATGGAGGCAGCATATATGCCGGTGGTTCATATTACAAAAGCTGTTGACAATGGCTATATAAAGGTGGTGGTGACAGCAATAACAGATGGTGCCGTTTGTTTTTCATACTTGCTTAAACTTATAGTTAGCAGGTAGGGGGGCAAAACCTCCAAATATGAAATGCTTCTTTCACCTTACAGACAAATTCTCGAAATTGGGTAGAATCTCACCCACAAAAAAAGGGATGCAAAGATACTGTTATAACTTATATGAATCACACAGCCACAGGTCCATTTCTATCCACAAACTTCATAATGCCCAACACACACACACGTAAAAATAGTAATTGCGTGAAAAAATACATAGACAAACACATCCATGAAAGGTGAAAAATAGCTTTGCCGTCAAAACTGATTCAGCTAGTTGAAACTACAGCTACTTGAAACTACAGTTATGAAACTTTGATTCAGCCACTTTAAATTACCTCTATTCCATAGATTAAACTTAGCTTCGAAAATTTCTCATATTGAGTTTACAGTAAACAACATTACAATCATCCATTACAGTATGCAACAAAGAACAGCAACCATATCCAAAAACACACGTATACAATAACCATGCATTGGGCTTTTGAAACAATAACAAATGGTAAGCTATACTGAACAATTTTGTGAGAGACTTTTCACAGACGATAAGAAAATTAAAGATACCAATCTAAGACAAGTATATGAACAAACAAACATAATTGTAACTCAAAATCAATAATGAAAAATACTCTATGAAACAAAACCTAAAAAGAATACCTGCTCCAAGAACTCTAACTATACAACTAGACGCTTCTTGAATAGATTTAACAGTTCCTCCTTGTTTACCAATCAGACTTCCTGCTTGTGAAGCTGGGACGAGCAGCCTTGTTGAGACCTTGCCCCCTGGTGGAGCATGTGAAGAATCACCCTCCAAACCATCAATAATGCGTTTGTGAACCCTCAAAAGGCCATCCATAGCAGGCGGTAGAGAAGATTCAGGCTCCTCCTTAGCAGATATCATCACCTATACATTCACAAGCAACAAAGAGTTACATCAGCATAATCAGTGAGTACCAAGTTTATGACTTGAGTCCATAGACACCGACACCCACAAACAACAGGAAAAAGAACGAAAAAAGTAGGTTTTCTGATAAAAATTATCCTCTCATAGAAACATTACCTACAGAGATATCTGCTTAAAAAGAAAATAATTAAAAAAAAGGTCATGTAACATAGTTAGCTAAAGATACCTTCCACCCATAAAAACATTACCTTAAGGGATCAGTCTTCCTTTATAACACATTCAAACAAGAATAACCAAAAAAAAAAAAAAAAAACAAACAAACAAAAACAAAAACCAAACAAAAACAAAAACCTTTCCAGGATGCTTGCAGACCACAACATCCAAGAAGCATCATCTTTCTTTTCTTTCTTTTTTTTTTTTCTCTTTTTTAACATATCCAAAAATCCATCAACCTTCCCTTATTTATTCTGAGGGTACATCCATAGGACCCAAGAGGATTTAAACCCCTGATCTAAATGACGGGACCAAGACCAATTTACCTAAAAGATTGATAAATAAATCAATTTGTTTGCCAGCTTCTCATGTCAGGAGTATTGTCTCCTCACCAGCTTATGTTTGTTTGTTACTTAAGACCCAAGAATCCTTTTCTTAATATAAAATTTTCTGAGTTTAATTCTCTATGATATCCAAACACCTACTAGTACAGTGAAAAGCTACCAGAACCACTTCACTATTATCCTACAGAATCTACTTTGTCTACCATTCCATGACTTGATGCAAACCTCTAACAAATGTTTCGGTAAAACATAAGGTATATCCAACATGTAGAACTTACCAAAATAAATTTAAAGGCCAATCCGCAGCTATTTTGTAGGAATCTTCAAAAAATTATCAGTACGAAAACTGTTCACTAAAATTTGTGATAGTACCTAGAAGTCAAACATTCACTAAGCTTTTCCTCTCCCAAACTATGTGCACGTGAAAAAATGGCAATTTCGCATCGTGATGCTCACTCAGAGAGAGAGAGAGAGAGGAAAGAGAGAGAGAGAGAGAGAGAGAGAGAGAGAGCAGAAGACAAATCTTGAGGTGAAATACTTCACCCAAGGAAAAACAAAATAAGTAAATACAGTATAGAACTAAATTTAGATTGTTGCACCATTAATTTGGAGAGATATCAAAGGTCGAAAACATATTTTCGCAAACTGCACCATGGACAATAATTTGGTTCTCATCAACCTATGTCTCAACATTTTCAAAAGGAAAAACATATACATTGGAAGAAAACTACTTGACCATAATTATAATAATCTAGACATACTAAAAAGGACTCTGTATTATACTGGCAATAATTTAATATAGTTCAGTACGTTTCTTAACACAATGCCCAAGCCCCAGCAGAAACTGGAAGTCTGTTTAAGAACAGAGTTTATCAAATTTATCAAACTATTTGTATCTCCACTGAACAGAATACCTTGTCATAACATTGTGAATAGTTATTATTAATTTCTCATTCCCCTAATTTACATAATGACCTAATAGTGGACTGTCACGCTTTAGTTTAGACACTAAATTCTAGTTCATATTTAATGACTTTAGCATCAGGATGCTGATGACATATGATTTGAGATTTTAATAGGAGAAAGAACACAAATTACACAATACAAAAATTTCATTATGTATTCTGTTTAAGTGATTAACTGATTTTATGTGATTTTAGGGCTTAATTATCCAAAACATAATTATATCTCACCAAAAAAAAAATTAAGAATTTACAGTAATCCTAAGTTCAGGGTTCAAGCTTTTTCTTTTTTTAACAGGTTCTTTGTGGCTTTTACAATCTGCGGCAAGACATCAATTATCCAGGTTCTGAAGTTACCAGAGAGATGCAGAGCTTCTTGGTACGGTTGTTCATAATTATTCAGATCAACTTTTCAGCACTTTGTAATGCTCAATGCTGATCACTGCAATCTGGATCTTTGGTCCTTCAAATTTGGGACTAATTTTGATTTGTTGCCTTAAAATTGGCGGACAGAACCTGCACAGATTCATGTTTGTTATTGCAGTAAAGGGAACGGTATTCTTATTATATGGATTCCTTCTTGTGTTCATCCATTACATATCTTTTAAGAATTAACAGTGTTTCTCCCATTACATTTTATTTTCATATGTAAACAGTCTCCATCTTTTAAAAGGCAACAACTGATGTTTATATAATCAAAGGATTACATTTGCCGCAGAGCACCCACCATCTCAACATCTTTGGGAATTAACTCCTAAAATACAGTAAGGGTAATTTTATTCTTGTTAGACAACCAAATATTTCCATGATTAGATGAAAGTCTTTTAAAGTAACATTCAAGCTTCATATATACATTTCCTATGTTTAATGTGTTTTTTTTTTTGCCTTTGACAATTTCTCTACAAGTGCCCCAATGAAATGCTTTCAAGATTCTTCTTGGATTAACAATGAATTTTTAGAAGCTTAGAGCTTTAACAATGTGTGGTATACTTTTTAGTTCCTTCATGTTATAAGAACATTTTTCATAAAGATACTTACTACTAAAGTCATCACATTCTAATTAGTTCTTTCAATTATAAGAGATCTTATGAAATTGCAGAGCTGCCCTTTCACATTATATTAATCTAATACCACATGGTAGAATCATTGGTGAATAATATAATATATTAAGCATATATATAATGTCAGATGAAAGAAACAGCAATACTAACAAGTTCTCAGTTGGTGTCAATACATAAAAAAAATATAGACGACAAATTGAATGTGTATAGGGAAAAAAGAGTTTCAAAAACCCACTTGCAGCATTCTTGTGATGACTTGTCAACTAAGCCAATCCATAGGAGAAATTATATCCTATAACATCTAGAAATTGCTAAATAGATTCACAATTGAAATTAGAAGCAGCGGATATAAAATCAAAATAAAAATTTAACCAAAACTTTAAAAATAGCAACCCGTTACTGGAAAGATGCCTCCCGCCGGTGGGGGGCGCGCGCGGGGGCAGGGGGGAGGAAGGGGGGGAAGGAGGAACACAACAACGAGCATCTTGCCCTACCAGCCTATTCACAAATCTGCTATGTTAAAAGAACCATAAAAGTTTTTATAAAAAAATAAAAATAAAAAAACTTACAGCTCTTTCGGATGTCCCTGGAGGACCGTCAAGTATCTTAATGCGAGCTCTTGTCTCTTCAACTATTTTTTTAATGAATTCACCTTTGCGACCAATTATGCTACCAACTTTCTGCGCAGGTACCAACATCCGGAACACACTCTCTCCAGGCCATCCAGGCCATTTCTTTTCAGCGCCTCCAACTGCTGAATCCCCTTCATGTTCTTGTTTTTGTTGAAGCTGTGAGTCCTCAGTTACTTCCTCCTGGGCTACTTGCTCATCGGGTAATTGATCATTTTCCATCTGATCATTGGGTACTTGATATTCAGGCACTTCATACTCAGGTACTGGATTCTCAGGTACTTGATCCTCCTGTGCTTGATCTATCTCATGATTCCCATCATGCTCCACAAAGCTTTGATCCACTTCAGCCATAACTGTCCCACTGTAAGCAAAAGAAAAAAAAACCAATGTAAATTATTTCATAACCAAATGGTAGGTGCACGGTAAGACACTTCCTAGTGCTATAATTTTTTTTTTCTTTGTTATCAAAAGTAACTTCTCGCTTCTTCTCATGCTAAAACTCTCAATTACTAGCAACTCATAAAACTACACTATGCAAACAAAAATATCAATTTCTACTAACTTTTAAAACCAACTATGTCAAGAATCAAAACAAACCTTATTATTAAAATTTATTAATAAAACAGAAAGAGAAAACACAAGAACACATTGCTAAAATAAAAACATAGAAATAGTCATATATGCAAAATTATTATACGTGTAACCAAAGCTTTTCAGTGCAGCAAATCACTCCAAAATACCAAAATAAAGGAATCGAATAATTTGAAAAAGTAATAAACATAAATAAAATAAAATAAACCATTAAAACCTCTAGACTACATAGGAACCAAAAAAAAAATTACCAACACAGAAGCACACAACCCAAAACCTAATAAACATTCCAAAACTAGTATAAGAAAAAACAAACCACAAAGAACCCATTAATGGGCCAACAATAAAACAAAAACTTTTTAAAATAAAAATATATATATAAAATATAAACAAAGTTTGTTTTGCAGACTAACAAAGGAACCAGAACACAAGCATTTAAACCCTAAAACTACACGTACATTCTCATTACACAAAATAGACACAGATAATCTAGAAACAATAACAACCCATTAATAGGCCAACCATAAAACACTCAAATCATGTAAAAGAGCATGCAAAACAAGAACCCAATTCCACAACAATATCAGAGCCAACATGAACTAAACCCATAAAATACAAAATAAATGCTCACATGGGTTTATCACAGAACTAGCTAATAAGAGTAGAAAAAGCGATTTCCGGGGTACCGTCTTCGAGCTTCTTTTGGGTTTCTAGGTTTTGAACGAGAGAGAGAGAGAGGAGGAGTCGAGCAGCGTCTGTAGAGGGCGAGGTTTGTGAAGTAAAATTATTATTATCTGGTCGGGATCTCGTTGTGGCCCTCTCAAATTATTTAATTTCTAGTGACTCCCTAAGTTTGTTCTAAGTAACGAAAATACCCCTATTTTGCTGGTGGCGTGGGTCTTTTTGGATGGGTGGTAGATAATTTGCGTCCTGTCTTGGCTATGGGCTGGGCTCTACCGCTTTAGGGCCCCTTAGGGTTTTTTACAGCCCCAGCCGAAATTGTCAATCTCGTTTAAAATGGGATTGGTTCGAGGGCGTTACGTTTGTTTATGTTTCTGAAAAATAATTCTCTAAAATAATATTTTTTAATGAATGTTAAATTAATATTAATTTATATATCATTTTCAAATTTTAAGAAAAAATCAAATTCAATCTCATACTCTTGCTTAATTTTGAAAACAAAAGCACAAATTATAAGAACAAAAACAACCTCATTTTTTCACACAATTTTGGGACTGTCCCATCTAAATATTGAATGGTCAGGCTTTAACTATCTCCTATGTCATTTTCAATGTGCACATACAAGTTAAATTTATCTCAATTCTTTAAAGTGTCCTGATCTAAGTTACGCAATTTTGCTTGTGCAAATACTTGAAAATTGAATTTAACATGCATAATTAAGATGGTTTAGAAATGATAACATGTCATTTTCAATTTCAACCATTTAAAAGTATTCAATCCAATGTCTAAAACTTATATAAAAATTTGCACTAAAAGAAAGGTTGTTAGACCTGTCCTATATAGCACATATTTGATTGATACTAATGATTTTAGAGTGCAATTGGATTGTTGTATATCTATTGAATTTACTTTCAGATGGTCATTTTTGTTTTATAATGTCTAATCGTAATAAAATAAATCAAAACGCTCTGGGAATAAAAACATCGCTTACAATTGTTTTGGATAAATACATGACAAATATAAAATTTAAAAAATTTTAAAAAAATACTTTTTAATTACTAGGCTAGTTTATTTGTGTATTCAAAAAACTGTTTTAAAAAACATATTTACCATTGCATTTAAATCAATATTAATCACATATCATTTTCAAAATTTAAAAAAAATAAAATAAAATCAAACAAATATACCTACTAAAATTTTAAAAACAAAAACTCAAAATACGTAAATAAACACCAGTAATATTTGCTTTATCACTACATAGTGCTATTAGTATTACTTTATAAGTGGCACAGAGTTATTAGTCCTTAACAAATTGTGATTATGTATACAATTGTAACAATAATTTGTCTTGATAAAGGTACATTTGGCAAGAGAAGTGATGTTAAATTTTGTTAGACGACAAAAATAAAGTTTTACTAAGAAATCAATGAAGGATTCCTCAACTCAATTATTTTGTTGTTTTCCCTTTATTTTTTTACTCAAGCTCTTAAAATCGTAGGTGTAACAAAAAATTATTTTTGGTAAACTAAAATTTTTCTATTAATATTTAGGTGGTGTTTGTTTTCTTCCACTTATCACTTAACACTTAAAGTATTTAGATTTCAATCTTAAAATTTTTATTTGTTTTTCCATTTAGCACTTTTTTAAAGTGATAAATCACTTAATTGAAAAAGTGAAAATTTATCACTTTTTCTAATCACTATTGTCTAAATGAGGTGTTAAAAATTTTATTTCATAAATATCCCTACATATTGAAATAATATAAATTTTGTCAAATTTTCTAATCATTATTGTCCAAATGAGGTGTTAAAAGTTTTATTTCATAAATATCCCTACATATTAAAATAATATAAATTTTATCAAATTTTTATTTATGAATATTATTTTAATTTATTAAAAGGTACAATTTTTGGTATATTTGTGATTGTTTTAGTATTTATTATCAAATTGTTATATTATTTATTACTATATTTATAATTACCATATTAAAATATGATCAATATTTTTTATAATTGGTAAACTTTCATTTATTTCTATTAATATTTCAAATTAATTAGCTAATAATATGTCGAGTAATAACTATTGAAAAATTTGATATCATTATAAATAGCGAGTTTTAAAATAGACAATAGATTTGATGAAATTTTATTACATATTATAGGGACAGTTTTATTGAAACTTCAAAAGTTATTAATTAGATTGCTAAGAACATTTTATTTTATTTAATAGTGCAAATTTAAAGTAAAAAATTTAATATTTAATATTGTCAGTTAAAAGATTATATTAGCTTTTTTTTTTTTAAGTTTATAAAATAGAAAACACTTTAATTAATAGAATTAATCTTTTATGATTCAAAATATGGTCCTCAAAATGTAATGGATAAAATACTACTCTTATAATTTTTTT
The DNA here is from genome assembly GCA_013180625.2 of Boswellia sacra. Taxonomy (NCBI): domain Eukaryota; kingdom Viridiplantae; phylum Streptophyta; class Magnoliopsida; order Sapindales; family Burseraceae; genus Boswellia; species Boswellia sacra. Next base: position 15,758 of record SNVD02007361.1, on the reverse strand, counting down.
TATACAAATTGATATGACTTAAACTTGATCTAATTGGAGGAATGAATTTTAAAAATTTATAATATTAATGATATAATAGTTATACAATAATATCATATGAGTTTATATCATATAATATTAATTATTTAAATGAAAAAGAATTTTTATTTAATTTTAGTTAATAATTATTTTTTAAAGGTTGTAAGAAATATAATATTAATTATTTAAATGAAAAAGAATTTTGATTCAATTTTATTAACTATTTAATTTTTAAAAGATTGTATAAATATAAATATAAATATTTTATATTTTAACAAGGGTAAAAAAAGTCACATTAAAGATAAAATATTCTCTTACCACTTTTTTTAAATGGTATCTAAAAAAACAAACAAACATCTTATTAAGTGTTGTAAATTAAGTTTTAAAAAGTATTTAGATCTAAAAAATGTTAAGTGATTAAAACAAACACCACCTTACATTTTAGTCAATTTAGATGATGTGATTATATTTTATTATAGATAATACTGAAGTTGTGTAAGATACATGGTATTTCTTTCTTCTACATTCTAATGAAAATATGGAGTACTTTGTTATTAAAGAAACAAATAAGGTGAAACATTTGTTTTAAAGTTTAGTGAAGGTGAGAGAAGGAAATATTTATCTTTGGATTTTTTTTCTAAAAAGTGAGATTTAGGAGATTAACTTTTATAATTAAATAATATAGGATAACAAATATGTAAAGAATTTTTCTTTTCAAGTTTGTACTATTATATTTATAATTTATTTGTTGCATATAACTTTTATGGTTTTTCCTAAATTTGACTGGATTAGATGTGACAAACTTTCCGCATAACTTCAATTAAAAGTTTATATTTATTTTTGGATATTTTCCTAATTAATTAAACCCATGTTTAAAATTAATTTTAGTGCTTGATTAGAAATTTAGAGATCAATCAATGAGAAGAACTACATGAGAATTGAGAAAGTGATACGCTTAATCGCATTCAAAGTTTAATCATCGTGACTGAGGCACCTCTAAAATATTCAAGTTATAACATATTGATACAATGGAACATTCTTGGCCTTGTATGAAGCTTTGCGTTCATCACTGAACCCAAAAATAAAAAAAATAATAATAATAAATGAAAGCCTTTGATTTGATGTCAGACTAGATTCACTGTTAAGTTCTGGGCATCTTTCAATAGTAACTCTGGCGCTAGCAGAACTTCACTGTATACAGCTTAATATTGTAAATATAATTCCAACATAATATAAATATAGTATGCATCGCAAAAGAAATTAAAGATCACCAACAACAGCCTACTAGTGGTAGTGAAAATTATTAGGATCTAATGTCCATGCCTAAAGAAATCCAGAGAGGCATTGCTTATGGAACTCTTGATGAATTGACAGATGGATAGAAAGCACTAAAGGCTAATGAAACAATAGGTGGTGATGTGGCTTGCAATGCAAAGAATCAAGTAAAAAAAAAAAAAAAAAAAAAAAAACCCAGTTGAGACTTCAAAAGACAATTGCTTCAAATAATGTAGGTACGGAGAAACGCTTTTGGAACTTAGTGATGTAGAGCCATGTAAATGTTTCTTACTGACACTTGGAAGTTCAGTTAGCAACTTATCATCCACGTACAACTTACATCACATGGCATTATTCAGAAACATTATATATATTGATGATGACTAAGTGGTGCCAGATGTCTTTCATCCTTTAGGCTGCTTGATTTCTGTACAAGTTTTATCAAGAAAATTGACTATGGGTACTAGGATTATGAGATAAATGCCGTTGTTTTTCTCAGTGCAGGTGCATTTAACACCATTTTCCTAAAAATCATTCACTCTCTTGACAAATAGAAATGACTTAATGATATCCATACAGTCCATACTCGAATGGTTATAAGTTTTACATATTAATAGCAGTCCTTTAACGATGTGCTGAAGGGATAAGCCAAATAGAAAATGATCACATTGTTGAAGCCATCAAAGCCATGAAAAAAAAAAATGCCAACCTTGAGATTTGGAAATACTTAGACAAAGCAAAACTACAAGTGTTTACTTATGAGCATCACTCTTGTTAAGGGATCAACATCCATTATATATTACTAGCTAGTTTAGATGTAATTTAAGAACCTAGTCCAAAATGAATAGACAAGTTCTCACAAATCAAGCAAGCTAATCTGCAAAATTTCTTCCTGATCAATAGCCACTGAATCATCATCATGTTTCAAAAATAACAATATGATAACACAGATCACAACCCTGGGAGAGGATGGAAGCAGAGAGAAGCTTCTGCTTCCCTATTATGCCCTGTCAATTTAAGTCCTTTCTCTCTACTTCGTCATATACTCCATAATAGCATAATTTTGAAAAGAAGATACCTAACGACCCTCCTACTTATCTACTTTTGCAGATAAGAAAGAATGTGAATAGAACTACAACAAGTGGGCATCAACATTTCTCATAGTCTTTCATGTCATTCCTTGTCTTTGGCCTCTGGTGCTGAAGCAGCAGCAGTCATCAGAGAGTCGAATTTTTCTGATTTTTCCAACACAATTTCAATCTAGAAGTCAAGGGCGAAAAAAAAAACAAAAAAAATTCTATTTCATTAGCACATCCAATAGCAAATTTCATCAACTATACCATATACAAAGAAATCAAACCCACCTTGGCCTTCTGAATGAATCGCCCTTTGCTCTCATCTTTCATGCCCACAGTAGATGTCAAGACTTCTGTTTTATTTACATATATAAAGCAAAGATATTGGATCAGCTACTCTTGCATACATTCAAGTCAATGCTTAGCGTTTAGAGGCGAAGATTCCTACTTTTCTCAATGGCCAGTCCATTGTTCTTCAAAATCTCAGCAATTGTAACAACTGTGGTGATTGCTGTGTTGGAAATACAAAGTACATTTAAATTTTTAGCAAAAAAGATGACCATAATAATTAAGAAATAGCTTTCTAACAGCAAAATTTGGAATTCTTGTTCTTTATTCCTTGATCTTCACAGTTACAAGAAGAATGCTACTCTACACAGATATAATGTGTGCAAATATTAATAATAGTAATGATAGCCACTTTTTGGTCTCCAAGTGGAAATCCATAAGGTGAAAATTCAAGCTTTTGATGAAGAGCTCCATGTAGCTAAACTTAAAAGCAATTTATGTAATTTAAGTTTCCATCTATCTTTAACTTGCAATATTTTTGGTTAATATTGAAGGACTGATAGTTTAAGCATTAGTAGACTGAACATTTAGATTCTTAATCACTGCTTATCCACTCTACCAATAAGAGGTATCCTAGTGAAGCTCTTTAAAATTCTAATGACATACAATTTGCTCATTCTAATCGTTCTATAACACTGCAACAACAAATGGAAGTACTAGTCTTAGCATCTTCAGACTAAAGAAAATTGCAGGACAAGCCTTTAAATCCCCATATTGGTTCAAATTTCTTACAAATTAGAATGTAATAGCTTGCTATGTACTCATCATTTATGAGAACCGCATCACAATGGAACTTTTTCAGACAAGTAATTAGTCAAAAGTTCTGATATGATGCATTCTGCAGAAAACGGATTAAATTCACAAAAGTCACATCCCATTTTTATGATAATGTAGAAAAACTTGGAAGAAATTATATTGCTACTTTTAAGTACTCCAAAAGTTTTGCAAGTGAAGAACATAAAAGTCACTCTTAGCGGAACCCAATTCCACAGTAACTTTTTTTTCTTTTTTCACTTTCCTTTCACTCGGAAACTAAACAGAGGGTGATGCTAGCAATGTAATTATATGGTTTAACAAAGATATGAGAGATAATTCAAAGAAACATACCCATGCCCAATGCAGAAAGTTCAACTTCATTGTGCTGCTGTATGTACCTCTGCATCAAAAATAAATAATAGAGAAATCAGTTCTTGTCCACATGTCAATTTTCCACCCAAACACAATCTATACATAAGCTAATGGCCACATTGAAGTAAAAAGGCTAAGGATCAACCCTTAATTGATAAGAAAATGAAGGAAATTAAAGTTTCATCTATTACTTGAATTTGAAAGAGGACTGTTTAATCTGTCTAGTATAATCACAAACTCATATCAAGGGGTTTTCATTCCTTAAATATTCTTAGTGAAAAAAAATGATCGATGCCATTCACATGAAAATCATCAAAGAATTTACAAAAAGAAATGAAAACACTAATACTTACAAATAATAATAAGTGACAAATATACAAATTAATAAAAGAACATTTAAACAAAGAAAACAAAATCACTCAGATAAATGAATAAATAATTATTTAAAAAGAGCATTCAACATAGTAGAAATGAAATGATACTATAAATAACACATAAAATAATTAAAAAATAAACAAAAACTCATTGTGCATAGAAGGTACCCATTAAAAATGAATCAAAATTAGTATAAAATATCATTGGTACGATCTACAACATTGAGTTACAATCTGAAGTATAATTTATGTGAATAAAAAAATAAAAAAATAAATAACCCTCAATGCAATATAGGTGAATATGAATGAGAATAAGTGGTAATGAAAAATAATATCACTTCAAGATGAACACATTGTACATTTAAGAAACGCAAAAACAAACAGAACCCATATATATAAGAAAAAAGCTAGGGTTTACCTTAGCAAGATTAACGTAGAAGAACAGAGGCTTTTTGGTGTTAGAGACCTGGATTCTGTTCTTCTTCTGATTCTCCACAGTTCCCGTAGCTGGTGTTTTTGTTGCTTGCACTGCCACTGTTGTCTCAGCTGCCATTATTCTTGATATCTCTCTTGCTTGTTCGAGTTTCTTTCACTTTGCCACACACTTTCTAAAGCGGGAAAATGGGAGTTTCAAGAGAAGGGTTTGGCCAGTTCGTAAATGTAGAGGTGGACGTTATCAAGTGGTGCTTTTGTAAAGAGCGGGAGTGTGGGTGCATGGGACCATTCAGAACTGACCACGTGGTTGGTTTTGGTTGTCCTTTGAAGTGGTAAGAGTAAAAGACGGTTTGACACGGTCATCCTGCTACTGCCGAGGCTTAAATTAACCACGGATTAATGCCTCATTTGGTTCAATTTATAATAAGGTTAGATCCAGCGTCTTTAAAAGTGCTTTCCTAAAAAGCTATTTGTTGATATATAGTAGGAGTTATAATTTGAGTCACGATATGTGAACAAGATACGAATAGGATACAAACACGATATACAATTAATAAATGGATTGAATTTGTGTGGAGGGTATTCAATACGCCAACCCGTTTAATGACATGAATAATTAAACATATTTTGTCAATCCTTAATATGCAAGCTCATTTAATGATATAAATTTTACTTACTTACAATATATATATATATATATATTATAAAATTGAAATTTTATATTATAAAGTAAATTAATTTACATCATAGTAAATTATAATGATTTTAATAATTTTTTATACTAACTATTATTTATATTCTAAAAATAATTTTAATTGATATAAATATATAGAATATGATATATTATGCATAATTATGTTAAACAATTAAGCAAATTATGTGAATTAAATATGACACGATTACAACACGTGAATGACATACTTAATAATTGTTTTAAATCCGTGTTTTATTTCTCGACACGAATAATTAAATGGGTCAACACACATAATACGAATTGTTAATCCTAATATATATAGAACTTCTAATTACAAAAACATCTTAACCTACTTTTTTTAAAAGCAAATGAAATGAGAGAAAATAAATTTTAGGATTTTTATGAGACCATAAGTTGTTTAATCAAGTTCAACTATAATTATATTTTTAATTATCTAACAATACTTAATTTTATTAATCTTTGCATTAAAAAAATAAAGATTTAAAAGTTATTCACACTAGATTAAGAAGCAATAATTTTTAGGGTTGCTAAAAAATAATCAACCCTCTAAAATTTTTTAGATATCATGACCTTATCTCTATAAAAATTACTTGAATGCCCTCCCATAGCACTTCTTAACCAGAGATGGTAATGCATAGGGTAGGGAAATATATGGATACTATATTGATACCCATACCCTACCCATATCCTTCAAGGGTCTTCAGTTTTATACCCATACCCTACCCATATCTACTAATGAAAAATCATATCCTACCCATTTATAAAAAGGTACCCATAGAGTCTGACTATAAAACAATACTAATAATTTAATTGTATTAAACAAAGGCCAAAGGTGACTCCAAAAACACTTAACTAACCAAAAATAAATAAATAAAAAGATCATAAAAAAGTAATAATAAAAGCCTTAATGAACTTCTTCTTTCAATTCATCAATAATGATTTTGATTCAAACTCGACAACTCCTATAACATCAAATGATGAAAGAACAATTATTAAATTTAGTATTAAAAGTATTTTAAATCATATATTAGAGAAAAAAAGCAAAAAAGACTATTAAATTCACCTCACCAACATCTTCATCTTCATCTTCATCTTCATTTTCATCTTATCATCTTCATCTTCATCATATTTAATAAAAATAAATTAAAAGATATTTAAAGGCTATGAAAGGTATAGGGTTTGGACATAGCCTTATCCTATTCATTCCTTTTAGGGGTCTAATCTTTTATACTCTTACCCTACCCAAATCCATAAAAGTGATATACATTCCCTCCCCATTAAGGTATGGGTATACAGATACGTAGGTATAATTGCCATCCCTTTTTTTAAAACTAATTATTGATTTTTCTCTTTTCTCCTACATTCTAATTTGACAAAACACATTCTACTCACTATAGTAAACCTTACAATTTCTCTCAATCAATTCGTTTATGAATAATGCTACATCTATAACCAACTCCTTACAATCTAGGTCGGCAAAAATTCCCTAAAGGAGTAAAAAATAAAAAAGAATAAGGGAAGTTAGAAACATAGCATGGTAATCCACTAGAATTTTGTCAACTCAGGTTATAGGAAGACTTGGTTATAAATGCGTTGTATATGTAGTATTATTCTTCGTTTATACAATTTGAACAAAGGATCAAAAACTATTAAGAGAATACATCTCTCTATTTTAATTTTTTCAAAATGTTTCAGGCACTTTCATAATGATAGTAAGAAAGGAGTATTTAAAGAAGTTATTTTTGTTGAAGTTCCCTAATAATATCAATCCAAGCATTTAAAAAAATTCATTAATTTTATTTTTCATTTCTTTTATAATAAGTCACTTTGTATACAAATTTTGTATGAATAGTATTATCATATATTCTTTTTTATTATTAAGTACAAATAAAAATAATTGATGTTAATTAATCTAAACTTTTTATGTTTATATCTTACTCTTAAACAGAAATTAATTATCATTTATTAATACTCCAACTAAGTGTTAGAGTGTGTGTCTATCTATCTAGGCTTGAGATATTTTAACTTAAAATTAAGAATAATGCTACATTTATAACTCTTCTGCGACAAACCTTTTCTTGCATCCTGAGTCAATAAAACATCATTGGATGAGTAAAAAATAAACTTTTTTATTAAAAAGTGCATTAAATGATATCAATTCATTAATAATCTCAACCATTGGATTTGTGTGATTAATGGTCATAAATTTGTGTTTAATTTTAAAATAATATTACACTTATAATCCATTTACAACTATTTTCTTTATAATCTAAGTTGTCAAAATATTAGTCGATGAATAATTATCATATCATATGATTTAATATTTTTATTAAAAATATTCTAAACTGATGAAATTTCATCATGAAAGAACTCAAGGCTATTTTTGAAGCATCAGAAAAATTGTAGAAATAGTAATAACCCTATTCCCAGTAAAAGGCCCTTGTCACAGATATTTCTATTTCTAATTTTCCATGAATAGATAAAATTAAACTGGTTTTTCAAATTAAGATTTATGCTTACGTTGGTAGACTTCGAATATTGATCTTTTTAATTATTCGCCTCTCAGTATCCCATGAGGATTATTCGTCGTGGGAAAATGTTACGATCATATGAAACCAATTAATTGTTTGTGATTATTTCCACAAGCGGCATTTAAGTCTAGAATTTTAATTTAATTATTTCATGAACTGTGTTAACAAAATATTATTGGCTTTGTCTCTCCTAAGATTCAAGATAGAAAATTGGGTTCATTAATCATTACCTAAGCTTGAATATATTTGACTTTTCTTCTCTTTAGCAAAAATAGTAAAATTAGGAATTTTATCGTAGTGCATATTTGTTTTGTCCCTTTGTATACTGCAGTGTGTACGAACAAAAACTTCTAATTATTTTTGCAGCGATAAAATCTTCTACATTTTATGGCTTTTTTATTACATAAGCATCATCAGAGTTGACTAGTACTTAAAAGAAAATTTAGGCCGTAATTGACAAAATATAAAATTCATGTCTTTTATTTTTTTAAATAAATTATAATCTCATTTTGTAATGATTAAAAACGTTAGGTGCTAGACTACTTTAAATTAATTTCTTAACTTAAATTGATATCGATCTAATTCTAATTTAAATTTTAAAAAAGACGTAAGAAATAAAGCAGTTCACATCACTTATGACCAATTATTTTCATTGCTACAAGTACATTTAAGAAAACAAATACTTCAAAAGTATTAGGAAAAGGGTGTTTGCTTTTGTAGAAAAGAGTTCAAGACTTAAATTTGTACTTCTTGTAATTCGCAAGTGACAAGCAACATAAAATTATTGGAAAAATGCAAACAGAAACAAGCAAAGTGTAACAAAAGTTTCTGCTTTGGATGGTATTAAGTTTTAACCTAACAGAAAAAGAAATATAGAACTAGCATAAGAATTCAATAAGATTGAAAAATAAACAAAAATTCATAAATGCGTTGCATATTATAAGGTTTATTTAAGAAAGATTTATATGAGATGAAGTATATTTAATGCCTTAATTAAAAGATGAGATTCTAAATCAAGAAATTATTATGTTATTATCACATATATTCAATTTAAATATCTGCTTAAAATTAAATTCGTACTCATTTAATATTTTTATCTGTATTAATTATCAAACTTTGGAGTTCTTAGAAAATTTAACAAATAAATAAAATAGTAATACTACCACTATATTTTGGGAAACATATCTTTTCAAATAGAAAATAAATATTTAGACAACATCATAGGTAGGATCGAATACAGGGTGCGCACTAATGACCTGGTTGCGGCCATGAGCATCTAACTAATTAACGTGCCTGAGATCACAAATTGCTTGAAATCGCTTGAAGTCGGCACTAGCTCCAAGATTGACCAACTTTATCTAACATTTTCCTGGAATGAAATATAAATTAATATTTACTTCAAACTTTGAAGCATACTAAACTGAGTCATTCCCTGAGTACTGTTGACCGAAAGGGAGAGCAAGTAGTGAATGATACAAATGCATGACGGGAAACTTAAGAATGTGTCAAATTATTGAGGAGAGTAAAAACAAAGAAGAAAATTACAAAAAATAATGCAGAATTTAGGATTGATCTGTGTACATGTCTCTATATAAACCCTCAATGCCTCCAATTTTATCATCAAAAGTAGCAGAATTAATGTATCTTGCTATATATATAACCATTAAAACCTAGCGAAAGTTTTAATTTCTAGCTTTCTGAACAATCACGTTAAGCTCATGCAATAGAGTGCACAAAGATGTGGAGTGAGATTGTTGTTTGCTTGGTAGCATTTCTTGTAATTAGGGTTGGGCATTGGTTGCATAGTTGGTCCAACCCCAAGTGCGAAGGCAAACTACCACCTGATTCAATGGGTTTGCCACTTTGTTGGAGAGACGTTACAGTTCTTATCCCCACATAAAGTGCACGATGTTTCTCCATTTCTCAGGACAAGAGTGGCAAGGTAATGTTACATATATGCATGCATCGATCGACAATTAATCCAACAGAGAAGTAGTTGCAGAGATAATTTAGTAAATAATGATTATATATAAATTAATTAATGTTTGTTTGTTAATATTGGCTTTGATTCAGATATGGACCTTTGTTCCGCACAAGTATGTTTGGTCAGAAGACGATTATATCTGAAAAGGAAATTGATAAATTAATTGATGCTGATTTGGATTTAACCAGTACACATCAGCTGCAAGATGAAACAAGTCAGCAGTCCTATGTGTCTCTTCTTGATAAGAATGCAGCTGTAAAGTTCTTGTATTGACTCAGCAAAGGACAGCTACAAATATAAACACCATTGATCATGTCTACGTCTAGGATCTTCCCAGCTATTAGTCTAGAGCTTTCTATGCACCTTATATAAAAGGAATAGTTCTATCATTGTAAAGTTTCAGAGTGAAAATAATTTTTGAAACTCTATTTTCCTAAGCTCTACATTTTATATTTCTGTCTTCTTAGCTTTATACCAGAACAACTCCTTGAGCTTTTCCAACTTGGTATCAGAGCAAGGTTCCTCTTTTCTTTTCAAACGGCAGAAGCTTTAAATAAATTTAACAGTTCTTCCAATCCTTTCACTTCAAACAATTTTATCTTTACTGCACCCAAGCTTGCAGAAAATAATTTTGTCTATTGGAAATTGCAAGTGTAATTGATGCTGATTTGGATTTAACCAGTACATATTAGCTACAAGATGAAACAAGTCATCAGTCCTATGTGTCTCTTCTTGATAAGAATGTAGCTATAAAGTTCTTGTATTGACTCAGCAAAGGACAGCTACAAATGTAAACACCATTGATCATGTCTACATCTAGGATCTTCCCAGCTATTAGTCTAGAGCTTTCTATGCACCTTGTATAAAGGAATAGTTCTATCATTGTAAAGTTTCAGAGTGAAAATAATTTTTGAAACTCTGTTTTCCTAAGCTCTACATTTTATATTTCTGTCCCTTAGCTTTATACCAGAACAGCTCCTTGAGCTTTTCCAACTTGGAATCAGAGCAAGGTTCCTATTTTCTTTTCAAACGGCAGAAGCTTTAAATAAATTTAACAGTTCTTCCAATCCTTTCACTTCAAACAATTTTATCTTTACTGCACCCAAGCTTGTAGAAAATAATTTTGTCTATTGGAAATTGCAACTGCTCCCTTAGATCAGAGGCAATGATCTGGATGGGTTCATTGATGGGACAAAGAGGGTTCCAAGTCCAACCATTACTATCCAAAATGACACCCATGGTGTAATAGTTGCTGAGAATCCAGAATGAATTATCTGGAAAAGAAAAGATGAATACCTACTTGGATGGATCTTATCAACAATGACTGATGGCATCCTTAGTGTAGATTGCAGAACCTCTTTTGAAGTTTTGTTTGCTTTACATAGATACTTCTTAGCTCAAACCAAAGCTAAAGCTCAAACACTCAAAACTCAAATTCACAACACTAGAAAAGGACAGTTAACCATCCATCAATATTTTTCAAAGATGAAAAGCATGGTTGATGAACTTGCTGCAGCTAGAAATCCTATGTCAAATGATGAGTTTTTAGTTCCTTTTTTTGAAGAAGGACTTGGTCCAGAGTATGACTCAGTTGTTGTCAATGTAACAGCTAGACCAGACTTTCTATCTCTTGAGGAGATTTATGCTTTGCTTCTGAATCAAGAGTCTCGTATTGAACGATTCAATACAACAACAACCTATGAAATGAACTCAAACTTCTCTGTCAACTTTACCCAAACCAAAAACCATCAGAGAAAAAACTTCACAAGACATCAAAGCCCTCAAAATCCTAACCAAAACACTGGAGGAAGAAACACCAATCAAAGTGGAAGAGGGAGAGGCCAAAACAAAAACTCAGGCGGTAGACATAATTCCAAACCAACCTATCAGTTGTGTGGAAAATATGGCCTTAGTGCTGTTATATGCTTCTACAAGTATAATAGAGATTATAATGGTCCAAACACAAATCAGCAACATCACTCAATAGCCTACATAGCCACTCAAGACAGTGCTTCAGATTCTAATTGGTATTTGGATAGTGGGGCTACGAACCATATGATAAATGATCTCTCAAATCTCAGCATCAAAAATGAATACCGAGGTCCAGAGAAGATTACAGTTGGTAATGGTCAGACATTGCAAGTCTCCCAATATGGTAATACCAAGCTTCGTACTTAATCTTTTAATACGTTTGTAATACTCAAAGATGTCTTGTATGTACCAGAAATTACTAAAAACCTTCTCAGTGTTTCTAAGTTAATTTCTGATAATGATTTACCTGTTGAATTTTCTGATGGTTACTGTTTGATTAAGGACAAGAGGGGAAACTTCTTCTACAAGGGGTAACTAAGCATGGGCTATTTCAACTTCCAGGATCATGTCAACATTGGATCTTATCAAGATAATATCAAATTTCTTCTTTTCCAAGAAGGCATTATGCCACTTCTTTGTTTGCTGTTTTAAATCATCCAAATCCTTGTAAAAAAATTTCATCTGATTCCGCAAAAAATTGTTCCAATATGGTAGAAACTGATAGAAATAAAAATTCTATAGTTTGCTTCCATTCTACTGCTCCATGTCTGAACACTTCTACTGGTGACATTCTTCATAGAAGATTGGGCCATCCTAATCTAAATATTTTTAAATTTATTACATCAGATTGCAAATCTCAGTTTAACATGGATTTTAACAACCTCTCTAATTTCTATGAAGCTTGTCAATTAGGGAAAAATCATAGACTTCATATAAACCTTCTAAAAATAGAGCTAAAGAAACTCTTGAACTTGTGCATACAGATCTTTGGGGACCTGCACCAATTTCCTCCTCAAATGGTTGTCGATATTACATAATCTTTCTTGATGACTATTCCAGATTTGTTTGGATTTTTCCTCTCCAAACCAAATGATGCGTTCGAAACTAGCAAGTATACTAGTCGCACAAGTAATAAAGTGATGAGTAAGATATCGTTCCCATGAGGATTGATTCTAATTGAATTTGTTATTTTCCAGCAACAATAAATTAAATAAGGGGGGTTTTGTTGAATGATTAACTAAATGAACTAAGAATGCAAATGAAGAATAACAAAACAGAAAGTTAATTTGAGTGAAAAATCAATGAGAGACACTTGGTTAAGGGTTCTTTCTCTGCCACAAGATATGAATTTGTGAATTAACATAGAGTTGTCATCCAATTACAGCATTGAAGTTACCAGCCGTAGATAACAACAAGCTCTGTTACCCCAATCTTTCCTTACTTTGTTGTTAAATAAAACAAGCTCTTTATTTAATCTCTATCAATTAAACAACCTAGAACAAGCTCTCTAAGTTTAATTTAATGGAAGCATTATGATAAGAAAGATAGGTTGATCTAAGCAATAATCACACAGGTTCGGATTATTTAACCTAGGTTGTATTTTCCAATTGCAATCTCTGATCACAATTTTGCTACTAATGATTGGAAATTCATGACAATTACGGATCAAGATTCTAATCTAGCAATAGACAATAACAGATTATATTCAGTTGGCCATTCCAAATACAATCAGTAAGCAATCATAAGCATTAGATATGGGAAAATACAAGCAACTTCAATTAGAGAATTGGATAACAATTTCTTACATAATCAACTCACAAAATCCATATCAAGGGCTTTGAAATCACCCTCAACCAATTCAGATTCAGTTACACATGTTTAAGAACGTGGTAAATACAATACAACATGGAGACATTCCAGAAAATGAAAGGGAAGGGAAAAACTTAGCAAATTTGATGTAATTCTCTTTGGATTGTAGTTCTTCCTATTTCCAAGCTTCTTTTCTCCTTCAAGAACTCCAAGAGATGAAAGAATTTCAGAGCTGCAGCCTCCACCACGTTCTCCCCTCTTCAAGTTATGAAAATAAAACCCTAAAATGTGTTTAAATACTCTGCTACAGTAACCTGCTACAGTGTCCAGTATTATACATGTTACAGTGATTTGTGGAATATCATTTCTATACTTCTCACACTGTTTTGATTACAACTTTTGGTACACTGAATGGATTTATAAACCGTAAATTTCTCCAGAAAATAGGCTTCGAGAGCTTTCCAACGGTATATAATATGTCATGGGTTCATTGTATATCAATACAATTAAATCCGAGAATATGGTTGACTAGCAGAGGTGAAAATGAAGGGTTTTACTCCATTTTTGTGCAAGTTGCTCCAAAACTCATACAAATATCAAAACCACACAAAAACATAAAAATACCAAGGAATATAGCAAAGAAACATGGACGAATTGATATGAAAATGATATATAAATAGACACTTATCAAATTCCCCCACACTTAGACTTTGCTAGTCCTCGAGCAACTACGACAATATGAAATAAAACTAAACCGAAACAGAATCAACAAAAATTAAAACACATAAATGCTTCATCTTGCAAATAGGCCTCAAAGATTGTACTTAATTATAACCCAAGGAAAACTTCAAAATAATGCACTTGATCAAGAATTTTATCTCAAAGATTAGTTTCGCTTCACTTCAATTCCTCAAGTGTGTGTGTGTAGAGCCATTCTCACCTAATCACTTGTAACCCGGATGAGTTTATGCATAAAAATGAATCATATTTAATATTGAAGATGTGTGTATAAATGAACTCCATAGGCCTGCTTTTCAAGTCACTCTCCACTAATGTAGACATGCATAACACTAAGGATCAAGTAGGACTTTATTAAGCTTGTAACGTTTGGCTTGGGTGAAGGTATGATAAAGGATAATAATTTGGCTCAAATCACCCACAAACACATAAATCATTCAAGACTATGTAGAGCTCAACCCTATAACACAACTTCATTTCAATTCACCAGGTTACTCCCCCAAACTTATTTAGAACACTCAATCTTTTTTTTTTTTGCAGAAAACAAAAGAAAACTACACCCCCACACTTTGTTGTTTCATTCTTTTTAAGAACACTTAAGGGTATAGATCTCTTATTCTTCTTCTTTTGTTCTTTTTTTTCTTTTTTTTTCTTTTTTTTTTTTTTATTACACTTCCCCTCCCCCACACTTAAACAACACATTGTCAATGTGTAAGTACGTGGACGATAAGTACAGATTGTTTTTTTTCTGTTTTTCTTTTTTTATTTAAACACAATAGAACTCACTTGCAGTGCTCATGACACAATCCCAACCTCCTCTAACTTACCAAAAACAGAAATAGCTAAATTTAATTGTGAATGATATACATGCTCGTAGTAAAGTGATAATGTTTGGAACAAATCATTTGAAGGCTGGAAATCTTAGTGAGTTAACAAAGAAAAAGGCCTCGTACAAAGGCTCAAAGGGGTAACTCGGGATCAATTTCAGTCAAGTTGGCTAGTAGGGCTCAAACGGTCCAAAGATGGCCTAAATCATTTTCCCCAATGTTGCACAGTCTAGGATTTCGCCTCGAGTGACCATCAAACAAGTTCTAGAATTCATTGAATTCTGAAGAAACATTTAAATTACATAAACTTTCTCTAAGTGAACAAATAACTCAGTGATAATAGCTCAGTGCTCAATGTTGACAAGGAATCAAAAGCAAAGCGAAAACCAATGGACATTTCAAGCACACAGATCCATGTATAATTTATCATTTTCCAAGAGTTATTCTTAATTCAATCATTATCTTATCATCGACCCACAAAATGCAAGAAAAGAGGTACGTGGCGTTGTTACACCTGAGTCAAGATTGTATATTTCGACAATCCTTAGGACCAGTAGCCCGCAGACCTAAGGTTTCCAGCCTATATACCTTGATTATGAAGGAACAAAACAAGAAACAAGACACTTCAAACAACATGAAATAAACAAAATACAGATTTATTGAGAGAGAATGCGTTTCAAGAGTTAAG